>CM038121.1:16009900-16107400 GCA_001642375.2 Mentha longifolia
TAATTTGTAAACATAAATTTTGCTTTTGTAACGTGCTACAATAATTGATTGATTGAAACTTATTAATGTATATTTATGATATACTACTAATTATAATTATAATTTCTAAAAATGACAATTTAAAAATAATAAAAATATAAAACTACTAAAAATAGCTATCCGTATTGTAAAATATAATTTTACCTATATACATATATATATAATAGTATTTAATTACATATTAATTACAAATTAAAGTTTGTAAACATAAATGTAAATAAATGCTAGTAGTTAATGAACTGACTTACCATATAAAGGCTTCCGTAGCTACTATTATATAGTATATAGATTTCGTAAGCAATATCAATAACAATATTACATTTTGTTATTCAATTCCATTGCTATTCCAATCACTCACTCCCTACGATTCTTCACGTTTCTCATTCCTAGATGCTGAGTAGCGATGCATGATAATGACGGTGGCAGTATATATAACTAATCATAAGTACCGTGGGATTATTACTTTATGCTTCTGATTATTATTGTTTTTCCATCAATTGGTTGATTACAATTAAATGTTGAAAACTTTAGCAATTGATTGATATGAAATAATTAGTTTTGCCATTAACTACGTTTCCTTTATATATGATTCAACATAGTTTCTAATCCAGATCCAATTTAGATTAATGTCTGTAGATTTATGCGTATATTTAGTCCTAGGAGAATAACATGGTATTTAACTCTTCAAGCATAGGATTTAATTGTTCGATTTTTTTTTTTTTTCTTTGAGTATTCAGTTTTGTGAATTTTCTTATGAAGTCATCATATTAGTCTCATTTCCTGAATATATATATATGTATAAAATAATGAAAGAGACACATGTAGTATTACCATGCATACTACATAAGTTTAGAATGATGAAGCAAAATTAAAACCCACCATTGATTTCCCAAGGCCCAATAAAAATGTATAGTAATGTCTTAATCCTTCATGGAATTTTTGTAGGAATTTTTAGCAAAGACAAGTGAACACACTCGCACTTTGAGACTACCTTACTTGTTAATTTCATATCCAAATGAATTCCTTCAAAATAATAATAAAAAATCTGCCACCATCCAAGTAATCCCCAACGACAGTAATGCTAAAAGCATAAATCCAAGATGAATAATTAAATTCCCTTAGGTTAGCATAACACACGTAACTGAACACATTTGCCACAATCATCTCTCTGCATACAAGCAATTACAGCTAGAACTGAAGGAAAACTGTGTACAAAACCTTCATATTTCAGAGCAGTATATCACGATCGGTTGCTTCATTTGCATCCTCAATAAGAGATCGAGACCAAAATTTAGTTGATTCTGCTTCAGTCACATCCATATCCTTGTCTCTCTCAGCTTCTTTACTCGACCATAGCTTAATCGTTCGATCATGTGATACAGTTGTATGTAGTGTCCATCTGCAACAACATCCCTTCACAATCTACCTCAGCATCCCTTTTCCTCCTTGCACGATGGAGGCGCAATGCTGACTTCACAATAGAGTACTTTGCAGTCTCCCTTCTAGCTTCTAATAATGATTGTGAACCTTCAGTGTAAAAGGGATACTTAATGTCTTCTTCTTCATGTTCAGCTTCTTCGTCCTCATCCTCGTGAGCTTTCATCAGCTTTTCCACTGCCCTTCAGAATCAAGTTTTGCCACAAGGGCCCGCAAGCGGTCACGCCTCTCCATCTCCCTCTCCCCGAAGAAAGTTATAGGTTCAACAAGGCGACGAAGCCGAGCTCGTACAGCATTGTCATTAGTGGGCACTGCAGTTCGACGCTTCATCAAAAGTTCTTGGATGGTTTTTTCCTGCCTCTCTTTAGCCCGTTTGCTTTCTTCTGAGACTTCATATTCATGACCTGCAGCATCAGCTCGATTCGACAGAGGAGGCCTATTGATACGAATCGAACTACTTCGAGCGAGTTCAAACTCCAAAAAAAATAAAGAAGGAAGAAATTAAACCACAGGGGTTTCCAATTAGACAATTCTATTCATGATGAAGATGATAATACACAACTTGCCCCCTTTAAACTAAAGAAACAATCCTAAAGTACTTGGGCTTGGGCCTAATAAAACTAGCAATTAACATTTACTTTGGGCTTAACACATAGCCCAAATAATTATACTAAACTAGACTATTAAATAATAAATAACATAAAGTAAGGGTCGTATCAACTCTTTGCCCCTTCAAAACCACCTTGTCCTCAAGGTGGAGACTCAAAACTCCTTGTAGACTTCTTCGAGTGCATAGAGTGTTAAAACGACTCCCCTTCTTTGAACCACAATGGAAGAAATACCACCAACAAATGCACTCTTCTCCTCGGGTACAAATGCGACACATCGTGAATTATCTTTGCTAAACTCAACATCAAGGGGCCTAATAGTCTCAAATTGCAACATATAATTTGTGGCATTCACGTCCATGTTGCAGCCAAATTCACATGTAACAACTTCAACAGATTCTGTTTTCAACTTAGAAATAACCACTGCTTCCATATTTTCAACAACCACATTCCCATCAACTTTGTTTCCACATAATCAAGCAATGAATCATTCTCAACAATCTCTATTGATGCATCGGAATTTGGAGTGAGAATGGAATTTGGGAATGGATTTGGCGGAGGGAATGGTGGAACATAGATTAATGGGGTGGCTTTGATGGGTTCACGAAATCCGGATTTGAGAAGAGGAGATATATCAATGTAATGGTGAAGTGAATCTGTTGGTGGTGGATGGCCATGAGGGTGAGACAAACTAGGTGGAGAAGAAAAACCATGAGAGAATTCATTATGTTGGAAAGAAGCAAAATAAGAATCCATGGAAGATTTGAATTTCTCAACAATTTGATTGGTGACTAGAAGCTTGCTCTCGAGACAAACACGGAGAGAGTTGAGGGCAGAAATAATTTCAGACTTAGCCATTAAAGGAAGAGACAACAAAAGCAATGAATCTCTACCTCCGAATTGATGCCCCTGCTCCACCTCTTCTTCTTGTTAAATTTTCTTTTCTTTAACCCTCTACTTTCTTCTACAAACTGGTTTGTCTTTTGCCGAAAAGTAGAATAATTTCTGAGAATCTCAAACCAATCTCACAAATCTCCTCTGCAACTCTTTTAGCACCGACAACCACAAAGTAGCCAAACAAATGCCAATAATTGAAATTCCTCACCACCCAACATCAATTTTGTTTTTAACCATTGCTTCCATGAAACCCACGCACAGCACTACAATAATTCTCAATTCACAGTTCAAACTTCAAACCAGTAAACACTAACTAGAAGGAAATCGCCAAAGAAGATTTCGTTTCTATCTCTTTCGTTCTTTCTCTTTTCTTTTCTTTTCATTTTTTTTTTTTTTAAACCACAGCTCCGACCAACCAACAATTTTTGCACAGCAACAATAATTCACAATTCAAAACTTCAACCCAACACGTCGACTCAGAACAATACCCCCAATAATTTTTTATTTTTATTTTTTTCTGCAAAAGATGCGCAGCCCCCCAAACCCAAACCTCAAGTGACAATATAATTGCTTCTGTTCTAATCCTAAATAAGCCATAGCACCACAATTTCTCGCCACTTAAATCCCTCAATTAAGTTCAGACATAAGAAACCACACAACCAAGCAGCCTCGACAATTGAAAATCGCAATAAGCACATATACAATCAATACTCTCAATTTAATTCCTCAACCAGAATAGCCCCACCCAAAACGCCTCAGAGCAATGCGTCACTGATGGAATACATGAAGAATTCGATCTCAATTCTTTCTTTCTTTTTTTTTCTTTTTCCAAGATAATAAAAATAAAAGGATAAGATTGATACCTCAATGAGATCTCACTTCGATCTATCAGTGAAAGCACCAATTGATACGAATCGAACTACTTCGAGCGAGTTCAAACTCCAAAGAAAATAAAAAAAGGAAGAAATTAAACCACAAGGGTTTCCAATTAGACAATTCTATTCATGATGAATATGATAATACACAACTTGCCCCCTTTAAACTAAAGAAACAATCCTAAAGTACTTGGGCTTGGGCCTAATAAAACTAGCAATTAACATTTACTTTGGGCTTAACACATAGCCCAAATAATTATACTAAACTAGACTATTAAATAATAAATAACATAAAATAAGGGTCGTATCACCTATGGACAGGTATTGGAGCCAATGGTCTAATAGGTATTGGGGCAATAGGAGGTATTAATGGGGCTGATTGAATTGACATTGCACCATTGGCGGAAACCATAGGTTCATCCCTAGCAGAGGTAGTGACAGTAGCATTCTCCTCATCTATGTCCATGGTTCCTGATTAATGATAACACCTCGCAGTATCTGCCACCCAAAAGATGAACAAAACAGCCGCTGTTTTCCGCTGAGTCTGCTGTGTGTGCGTGTGTGTTCTTCTCCCAAGAACAAAAAGTATATGTATATAATAAGTTAATAGGGCTCAATCTATTTATATACCTAATATAAAACTAATTACTAATTAATTACAAAAGTAAATCCTAATGTAATTAGGATTCTTGAGCGTAGAATACACCTTTCTCACCAACTTCACGTCAAGTTTATATTCAACTTCAACAATCGTCCTTCAACTTCACATGCTAATATGCTTATATATAGGGCTATTTATTCTAATTATAATATAATATGGAGATATACATAAGAGATGTATGAATATGGAGATATACAATAATATGGTATATATCCTCCCATAAATACACCGTTAATATTTCTATAAATTAATTGTTTTAAGAAAATCCTATATTTTCAGCAGTAAACATATGCAATATATTGGTGAAGTTGCATAAACATTTCTATATATTTATTGATTAAATTATTACCTAATATAGCCAAAACCATGAGAATTTAGGAAAATATTCACGAAAAATCGAGAATAATCCACGTAGGATGAGAATCTGTAATTGTATCAGTTATGGAGAGTTTCAACTTCTAAATTTTATACAACTATTAGGGGATGGAATATGTTCAATTACAGGCTCGAAAACACTCCGACGTTATCAACATCTAGTTCATTAATTGGTTCTAAAGTAGAAAGGGTTTATGGTTAACTATAATCTATAGTTATTGGATAAGTAAAGAGGTGAAAATTCTTACTGTTTAGATATTAGAGTTGAGGGGTTGGTGTAGTTGGACACGAATGAACTTGATCTTGGTGGTTTCGCAGATTATCTCTTCCTCCTTTCTTCTTGCTTTCCTTGCTCTTTGCTTACTTGAAATGATCTGTATTTTGTATTTTCTTTCCTTGTCCTTCTTAATTCCTCCCTTGGCTAGATGATGATGAATGGAGTGATAAATCTATTGCATTTGATTTTCATGTTTCTCTCTGTTGCTAAAATCTTTCTTTTCTCTCGATTGTTGCTCTGGTAAAAATGGGAGAGATGAATTTTGAATGGTGAAAAGAAGGTGCAGATGGTGAAAAAGGTGATAGTGACGTGGCTTACTCTTATCCATTTCTGATGGGCTTTGAAAATTTGGGCTGTTATTGGGCTAACAAATGGGCTAAATAAAAATGTTGGTATGGTCTACGACCATATGTAATACCCCGATTTTCTGAAAACCGAAAAATTTAAAATTTATTTATTTATTTATAAGATAGGTTTCTATTAACCATCAAATTTCGAGAACTCTTTGTAAGGTTGAGAAACTTGGAGGGAGTTGAAAGATCAAGAATATAATTTTTGGTAAGATAGAAATGAAACGAAATAGTTTTCGTTTAAGTCTTTTCGGACTTATAATTAATTGGTGGATTATTCCATATGTACAAGTGCACATAGCGATAATTGTCGATAAATGCTCCCTCACGCGATTGAACTTTCGTTTGAAAATCGAATTCTAGTTTTATTAATTACGATTTTATTAATGGGCTACCTCTCTTGCTTAGATCTTATAAGCCTTATTATCTTTCTTAAGAGCCCATTTTACTAGCCCAATTTGAAGGCCCAACTACCATGGTAATGGATGGAACACAACCATATTTCCATCTTACTTTTCACCCTATTACACCATTTGTTTTGTTTTTAACCACCCAAAAGTCATCTCCAAATTACTAGAGAAGCAAGAAATTAAAGAAAAGAAAAAGAAGAATGAGAGGGAGTTATGTAGAGGAAGAAGAATAAGAGGAGAAATGGAAATTAAGTGCAGTAGTTTCATTGTTCCATTCAACATCTACTAACTCAAGGAAACCAAGAAGAAGAAAACGAAAGGAAGATTACACAGGATAGAGCAAGCAAAGATCAACAAATCAAGAAAAGAGAAAAAGGAAAAGAAAGCAGAGGAATAAGAGCAACTACATACTCATCCACCATTTTCATTCTTGTCCATCTTCACCAAATCCAAATTTCCAATCTATAATTAGTAAGTATTCTCCCACCCAATTTCATAACCCTCATTGCAATCGAAAACTTATAATCCAAATCTAGCCAATATTATTGAAGGTTTTACCACCATTGTCGACATAGATAAACCAAGAAACTAGAAATATGAATTGCTAAAATAAGTTATTAAATGAAGGGAATCCTACACTAAGTTGCTAAACTTCTACTAGAAATTAAAATGAATTAAGAAAGTGAGGCGCCCTCTGTCGAATTTTTGCTGGGCAACGTCTTCGATCGGTGGACAGAGGAGAACTAGGGATGCTGCTGCTACCGTTCGAAAGCAAGGAGGAGACGGCGAGAGAATTGGAGATGGCGACGGCGTGCTGTCGGAGCTTCGAGTGAGATGGAGTTGGGCGACGATGTTAGTGACGCCGGCGGATGTGTGTGCAACTACGATGGCTGCCTATGAAATTTTTGAGGATGTGACGCCGGTGAGATGCGGCGGCGAAACGCCGAAATCTGAAGCTGGAGAGGGGCGACTTCCCCTACTCCTACACTTGCTGCTGCTAGGCGAATGAGGCAGTGGGGCGACAACGGCTGGAAATGTTGGTGGCGATGCTGTGAACTTGGTGCTTTGATAATTCATGCACCCCCTACATTCTGCTGTACCTCTCTGGTTCGTTCATTCGGGGTGTTTCGTCCCAAGTTCATAACTCATCCTGATTGGACTAAATATCCTATTAGCATGCAAGACGAAGTGAAGTCCGTTTGCGAGAGAGTGATTCAGGCACTAACTGTTTCAAATTGGCAAGAGACGTTTGGACAGTTTGGTCTGAAGAAAGTGAATTTGGAAATCTGAGAAGAGTTTGATACAGTGTGGCGGCCTCTTCAGTTGAATAATAATGTTGGTGATCTTAAACCTAAGGTGCGGTTTCAATTGATATGGAAGGATTAATTTCTGATGCGAGATATTATCATCTTTTATCGCTTAATTTGCTCTTTTTGTCCTATTTCTACATATTATTCACGCAGGCGTAGTACGTTATTTATTTGTTGGAAAATTTGTAGGAATATTTGGATTGTGTTTTATGGTTCAGCCTTTTCATAAGTATCATGAGAATCGAATCTAAATATCGGTGAATTTTGCTTATAAGTTCTATGTTTCAGCTTAATATTATGTCACAGATGTTAGGTTTCTTATGCACGAATGCAGCGGAAGCAACGAATAGAAACCTTATGCATAGATCGTGATTTATGATCTAATTTACATGTTTAGAGATTATACACATATATGAACGAAAATACAATACTTACGAGTTATCTTCTTGTATCTCCGATATATAGAACCGCTACTATGGTGTCCATGTGAAGCCGTTCGATCGCGTGGAACTATTCCGGAGTGATTTCTTCTCTTCGAACGCTAGGAATTCACCAGAGAAGAACCAAAGAAGAAAAGCCATGCTTCTCTTTCGTGTGTGCGTGCGTAGATTAGGTTTTCCCTTAGGTTCTAATTATGTGTGTTCTATTATTTATATTAACCCACATTAACTTAGTTAATGGCTTTAATATAAATACACACTTAATAATTAAGTCCAACTTAATTATTATTTAACCCCAATACAAGGTTCATAATTCCTTCAATCTCTCACTTGGACTTGTATTTTAACTAACAACCGAGCACCACACAATCACCCTTTAACACGATCAACAACAACACATAAAGTGTGACCCTATAGGCCTTCATTATCGACGATAACCCAGTTAAAGTCTATACTAAACTCCTAAACTGCGTAGTATAGCGAACTCGATATATGAAGAACGTTTACGCGGATTCACAAACTGGACCTTTATATGAAGTCTGTATGATATCTCTTCATTCACGTAACACTCGGTTAAGCCTTGGATTTGCCAAGTGTCTATCCAAATAGCTTAACCATTTGATCTCATCTTTATTAATTGATCCTTGATGATCATACTCAATTACTATAATTGAATGTATCACGTGCACTGGCTAGTGACTTAGCAATCAATTAATATAGAGAATCTGAACGTTACTCTCGAAATGTAATCGAGGAATGAATCTTATTCTTGGCCCAACTACTATCTTCAATTACATCCTGATGTATCCAATCCAAGCCGTATCTACCCCAAATGGAGTGCAAGCTTTGAACTTGGTCAAAATACACCAATTTGCAACCAAGATAAGCAATGACCTCAAGTCAAAGGACTATCATATACTTCACACACCAATAAACTATAGACACTAGAAACCAATAGTTTAAAGGTAGGGTATACCAATACTCTCCAAAGTATCCATGTGTCCATCACGAGTATCTAATACTATATAGTGGTGAGAACCACTATATTCTCTGAGAATGTGATGCAGACCCCATGCCAACCTATCACACATCATCAATATCCCATTCTTGATGATTCTCGGTTGGGGCTATTTTAGAGTTAAACTATATCATTAATGTCTCACTCCATTAATGACAGTCTTAACTCAAGGGAACAAATCAACAAGAATATTTACAAACAATTAAAATAAATATTATGAGAAATGTGTATGCCAATAACAAATATCATCAAATGAAAATGTATACATATAAATGTGATCAAGTTTGTGTGTCTTCAATTACAAAATTGTTTCTAAGACATGCAAACCTCCGACTCCCACTAACCTAAAGCATATCTCCAACATATCTAATAACCAAGCTCTCAAAATAACTCTTGTGTTTCGCAAAACACAATGGCTTGGTAAATGGATCTGCTAGGTTATCATCATTGGGTACTCATTCTAATGTCACATCGCCCCTCTCGATGAATTCTCTGATCAGATGATATTTTTTAGGGATGTGCTTGTTTCTGTTTGTGGCCCTTGGTTCCTTTGCTTGCGCAACCGCACCAGTGTTGTCACAATACAAAGGTATTGCACTACTGGCACTCGGAACCACTCCCAGTTCCTTTAAGAACTCCAGAATAGCAACAACATCTTTTGCCGCGTCAGATGCAGCAATATACTAGGCTTCGGTGGTTGAGTCTACAGTAGTACCCTGTTTGGAACTATTCCAACTAACTGCACCACCATTGAGGATAAAAACATGTCCAGACTACGACTTATAGTCATCATGGTCTGTTTGGAAGCTAGCATCAGTGTACCCAGTAACTGATAACTCTTGTTGTCCACCATAGACTAGAAGGTATTCTTTAGTTCATCTAAGACACTTAAGAATAGTCTTGACAGCTTTCCAATGTGCCTCACCGGGATTTTGCTAAAATCTGCTCGTCATGCTAAGCGCATAGGCCACATCTGGCCTAGAACTAGTCATGGCATACATGACTGATCCTATAGCCAAAGCATACGGGACCCTCTGCATGTATTCAATCTCTTTGTCTGTAGAAGGACTATCATTCTTTGACAATTTGATACCATGCCCCATCGGAAGACTCCATTTCTTGGAGTTTTCCATGGAGAAACGCCTTAGCACTTTGTCGATGTATGTGGATTGTGACAACCCTAACAACCTTTTTGATCTATCACGATAGATCCTAATACCAAGGATGTAACAGGCTTCACCCAAATCCTTCATCTTGAAGGAGTTAGACAACCATGTCTTTATAGATTGCATCATAGGAATATTGTTTCCGAGTATCAAAATGTCATCAACATATATGATAATGAAAATAATGTTCCCACCCTTGCATTTACTATAAACATAAGGATCTTCTTTGCTTTTGACAAAATCAAACGATTTGATAGCTTTGTCAAAACAAATATTCCAACTCCTGGAAGCTTGCTTAAGTCCATAAATGGACTTTTGCAGCTTGCATACGGCATTTGGCCTAGATTTTGATGTGAAACCTTCAGGTTGCATCATGTAGACGTCACCTTCTAAATCTCCATTGAGAAATGCAGTTTTCACATCCATCTGCCAAATGTCATAATTTTAGTATGCAGCTATCGCAAGTAAAATCCTAATGGACTTGATCTTTGCAACTGGCGAAAAGGTCTCATCATAGTCAATGCCCTCGCGCTGACTACAACCTTTTGCCACTAACCTAGCCTTGTAGGTTTGTACCTTGCCATCTGCATCGGTTTTCTTCTTGAAAATCCATTTGCAGCCTATGGGTCGCACCCCATCTGGTAGGTCAACCAAGTTCCAAACTTGATTGTCATTCATCGAGTCCATTTCAGATTTCATGGCATCCAGCCACTTCTCCAATTCAGCATCTAATACTGCCTCGGAATAGGTCTTCGGTTCATCATCGTACACCAAATCTCCATCATCTTGGTTCCGAACCAATAGATTGAGTTTGTTTGGTGCTCGACGAATTCTCTGAGGCCTATGGAGTTAGTTCTGCATTTGGGTATCCACATTATCCTGAACGTGAGTAGGATCTTGAGTATTGGATAAACTAATATCATGAGAGCTCTCGGAAATTTCAACTCCATGTTCTTCCCGAGGAGGTGAAGGTGCAACAATTGTATCTTCATCTCTTTGATGACTCCCACTGTCTAACAGTTGTCTGTTGAAGGACAATCCTTCATCAACCGAGTCATCAAACACTCCCACTGAATTCTTGTTCGGACCATCCAACAAGATTTCATCCTTATTGATATTTTGTGGTTCTCGAATTTCTTCAAGATCTATCACACTATGACTTTGTTCCTTGTAGACATAGTCGTCTTCCAGAAATGTTGCATTTCTGGATACAATCACCTTGTGATCTCCAGGGTGATAGAAGTAATATCCTCAAGTTTCCTTAGGATATCCCACAAAATAATATTTCTCACTTTTGGATTCCAACTTATCAGTCATCATTTTCTTGACATATGTATGACAACCCCAAGTTCGTACATGCGCAAGAATAGGCACTTTGCCCCACCATAACTCATATGGTGTTTTCTCAACTGATTTAGAAGGAACCCTATTCAGAATATATATATGGCACTTTGTAAGGCATAACCCCAAAGGAATATAGGGAGACTAGAGAAACTCATCATGGATCGAACCATATCTAATAAAGTTTGATTCCTCCTTTCAGATACCCCATTCATTTGAGGTGTCCCTCGAGGTGTCCATTCCGAACGGACTCCATGTGATTTCAGGTAATCGAGAAACTCTTGGCTTAAGTATTCGCCTCCTCGATCCGATCGAAGAGTCTTGATACTTTTACCAACTTGTTTCTCGACTTCTAGCTTGTACTCCTTAAATTTCTCAAAAGCTTTGGATTTGTGTTTTATCAAATAAACATATCCAAACCTTGAGAAAAATCGTCCGTAAAAATTATGAAATATGAATATCCACCTCGTGTTTGAGTTGATAATGGTCCACACACATCTGTGTGAACCAACTCTAGCACCTCTTCGGCTCATATTCCTTTCCCAGATTGTGGCTTATTGGTCATTTTTCCTTTGAGACAAGCTTCGCAAGCACCATAAGACTCAATGTCGAATGATGTGAGATAGTCTAACTTTCTCAACCTTGCTATTCTTTTCTCATTGATATGACCAAGCCGACAATGCCAAAGATAAGTAAGATTATTCGTATTACCTAGCTTAGGTCGTTTGTTTGAAACATTGAAAATACTTTGTACATAATCGAGCAAATATAAACCATTCACCAAAGATGCATTTCCATAAATAATCCCATTCATTCCAAAAGAACAAGATCCGTTTCCAAAACGAAAATGAAAACCATCCATGTCTAACAAGGGAATAGAAATAATATTTCTCGTAATCGAGGGTACAAAATAGCAGTCATGCAAAACTAGTCTATGTCCCAAAGGAAGATCCAATCTAAAAGTCCCTACATGTTAGCCCCTTCACATGAGAACAAATGTGTGAGCCATAGCCGGTATCCAATACCCAAGAATGTGAGTTATCAATAGACATGCTTATTTCAATGATAAACATATCTGAGCCTGACGAAGAGATACCTTGTGCCTTGATCTTCGGGCAGTCTCTCTTCTAATGCCCCTTCTGACGACAGAAGATGCATTGGTCCTTTGATATCTCCGGCTTCTTATGAGTACCGCCCTTAGGTTTCAAAGCCACAACATTGGATGCCGGTTTCTTTTTCTTCTTTTGCTTACCCTTCCCTTTCGAGTCGGGAGCAGCAGAAGAGCTCACCATGAGCACAGCTTTGTCCTTAGCGACAGTAGACTCATAATTTTTCAGCATGTTATGAAGATCTATCAAACTTGCCTTGGTGTTATTCATATTGTAATTTACGATGAAATTATCAAATGAACCAGGCAACGAATACAGGATCGAATTGATAGTGAGAGTCTCAGGTAGCTTCAATCCAATTGAAGCCAACTTCTCGATCATTCCGATCATCTTCAGAACATGTTCTGAAACACTCTTCCCTTCAAAGAGCTTCATTTGAAACAACTCCTTGCACATGTCAAACTCAAGATTTTGACTCGGAGATGCATACAGCTTCTCTAAGTGCCGTATCATCTCAAAGGGAAGTATGTGCTCATGCTGCCTTTGTAACGCCACATCCATGGAGGTAAGCATGATGCACTGAGCCGTGTAGGCGTCATCCTGATGCTTGTGATGAGCAAAAACGTCCGACGTTTTATCCTCTTCAGAAGCCTTTTCAGAAGCCTCTACAGAAGCCTCTTCAGGCACGACCGGGATTGGTTCATCCAAGACGTACTCAATCCTCTCAAGCCTGAGTACTAAACGCAGATTGCGTTGCCAATCCATGAAGTTTGACCCAGTCAACTTCATAGTATCCAACAAACATCTTAACGACAAACTTGACATTTCGAATCTGATCAAGAATTAAGATAAACAAATTAGAACAGTATTTACAAACATCACATTAACTTCTAATCAAACAATGGCATATTGTAAGATTAGCTCCCACTAATTTTAACATATACTGCAACCCCAAAATTGCAGAATACGAATTTATATCTAATATAAATCATTAGTGGACCAAGATCCTGGTCTATATTATTGCAAACTCTGCTGAGGCTGATGACTGCAATAATATCACCTAGTAAGCCTCTAAAGCTAATTTCAAAACCATTTTGAAATTCTTGGTTGGTTAATCTAATTAACTTAAATTATTTTGAACACTGGGGCGCCAAAATAATATAAGTAGGTCAACTCCATTACACGATCGCAAAACAATTTGCATCTATGAAAGAGTCTAAACAATGTCGATTTGAGCAAACACCGGGGTGTAAATACTCTAAATGAAAAAGTTTAACTACTTAGTCAATTGTAATGGACAACGCGTGCATCCTAGATGAGACTTATATTATAATTTGGGAAAATATGTGATCTAACTGTGCAACAATATCCAATATTGTTCTAAACAATTATTGGGCGCCTCCTACCCAGGCATGAAAATGCGGACCACAAATACTGAGCGCCGCCTACTCAGACAAAAATACGCGGACTACAAATACCGGGCGCCGCCTATCTAGGCATAAATACGCGGTCTCTAACTACTATAGTTAGAAAATATAAAGCACATAATCCAATTAACATGCTTAACCAAATAAATCAAATAAATCTCTATAAATAAATATATTAATCCAATCAATATATTTATTCACAATCGTAAAATGGGTCCATTTTATTTATATTAATTCCAAATTAATATAAATGAAACTTGTTATTATTTCAAAAATAATAATATGATTTTAAAAGAAAACAATAGAAGTAGAACTTTGTTCCAAACAAATCATTTTTCTATTTTGTGGCAACTTTACGAAACTTTGAGCATTCAGACCATCCGAAATTATAGGTCATATATCCAACAAGCTTGATTTCAAAAATCAAGTCATTTGGAGCTAAAAGTTTCGTTCAGGCATTTTATCGAACACTTGACGTGCGCAGAAAATCTGCCTATTTGGCTTTCTTTTATACTCCAGGGAAGCATTTCATCGAACACGTATTATGCGTTCTAAAGCGCATTTTTCAGGTTCATTTCCGGCGATCATGGCTCCGGGAGAACACCAAAATGTCGCCCATCATCACCACGGTGCTCCGACACCTACCCACAGACCTCAAGAAGGCTGTGAGTGATCGGAAAACGCGTGCAAGGACGGCGACCAAGCAGCACCTCCCGCCCCTCATGCGTGCGGATGCCCAGCACCCAGCACCTAGCACTCAACGGCGTTCCTCTTCGGATCCGTTTCAGCTTTCCCAAGGCATGCCTACGAGTCCGAGGCCCCCTCGAACCAAGATGGCGAGTGATTGAACCCTAGGTTCAATGGAAAACCCGTGATCGCCAAGTGTTCGAAGAAACGTCACAGAGGCTGTTCCTTTTACTGCCTTGTGAGAGGTACGCCTTGTAAGTGTTCGATGAAATTCCTCAATGAATTTTCAGAAAAACTCAGTTTTTCTTCACGAAAATTGTGTTGCGATTTTCATCAAATAAAAACTAAACCCATAATGCAAATTGATCACGAAAATAGATCATGAATCGAGCCCTAGGCTCTGATACCAATGTTAGGTTTCTTATGCACGAATGCAACAGAAGCAACGAATAGAAACCTTATGCATAGATCGTGATTTATGATCTAATTTACATGTTTAGAGATTATACACATATATGAACGAAAATACAATACTTACGAATTATCTTCTTGTATCTCCGATATATAGAACCGCTACTATAGTGTCCACGTGAAGCCGTTCGATCGCGTGGAACTATTTCGGAGTGATTTCTTCTCTTCGAACGCTAGGAATTCACCAAAGAAGAACCAAAGAAGAAAAGCCGTGCTTCTCTTTCGTGTGTGCGTGCGTAGATTAGGTTTTTCCTTAGGTTCTAATTATGTGTGTTTTAACTTAGTTAATGGGCTATAATATAAATACACACTTAATAATTAAGTCCAACTTAATTATTATTTAAACCCAATACAAGGTCCATAATTCCTTCAACACAGTGTTTATACGAAAACGAATAGAGTAGAAATTAAATGAAACTGAATGATCATGAATTCTGATGTCGGACAAACTATAATTTGGATCTTATATTGTGTTTTGTTGATTTTATTACGTGGAGAAGATCAATATTTTGGTCGTTGTGATGGTCCAAATATATATAAACAGCAGTGAGATATCAGTAATTTTAGGCAAGGAACATAGTCGTATGTGCTTATTTACCTCTATAATTTGACTGCTCTCTGAGTTGAAATCAACATGCTTTTGCCACCACTGGATTGTGTTTTGCTACGATGATGCTCATAAAACTTATCCAAAGTTCATAACTGATAATCAATTCATCATTGGCTTAGTGCTCATTGCAATCTTTGGAGCTAATGCAAACGACTCATTTTATTTTTTTATTCCCTACATATATTCAATAAATAAAATGAGTCAAATGAAATGGGTCAAATGAAGTTCAAGATTTTGGTAAAGTTGTGAAAATCCACAAAGATATTTCAAGCCCAAATTGAGTAGTACAGTACTAAATATATTAGGGTAATATTTGAAGTACTCCCTCTCTCTATTCTCCATTTACTGGAACTTTTTTTCGCCACGCTTCTTCTTCTTGATGATTGGTTTTAAAATGGATTTTTAAAGAATTTTTTCTTATATGGGATAGAAAAAAAAATCAAACATCCATTTTAATACTCATCGTCAAGAAGCGTGAAAATGTGTGCCGGAAAAAAAAAGTCCAGTAAATGGAGGACGGAGAGAGTATAAAGAAAAAAGAAAACAGAAAGATAAAAATTTAATCCTGATAGAAAATAAAAGACAACATATAATATGTCCCAATGTTATACAATGAATTCTAAAGCTGGACAATCATAATATCATATATAATTTGGATGTAATATAGTGTTTTATTAATTTATATTCTAATATCTTGTTAAGGTATGAGAAGTTCGGTAAATTTAATTTAGAGTTAGGCTATTATGAAAATAATCCAAAGTTCTGAAAGCCCGGCCATAAAGATATTTCAAGCCCAATATTTAAGAGTACTGTACGTTTTAATTTCTTTCTTTTTGTCTTCGGTTAGCAGTTGTTCAAATTTATTTGGTTAATTTTTTTTTATGCATGTTTAAAACTAGTTGAGTTATGCGGTTAAATCCATTAAGAAACTACTTCCTCAACCCCACTCTACTTGAGCTTACTTTAATGAACTAGCAGAGATTACGCGCGTTGCACGTATAAACTCTTATAACATGATTAATTTATTTTAAATAATAATATTTGAAGGCAATTTTTATTTTATTTTAAAGGATTATTTATATAAGTATAAAGTGTAGTAATAAAATAAATATGAATTAATTATTAAAATAAAATAAAATGCTTACATTTGATTAAGAAGGTGCCACTAAAAGAATTTATGTATGATGAGATCCTATGTCCCTATTAAAGTGTACCAACCGTCAAAAGAATTTCTTAATTTTTATTTATTGTTTCTCAATTTCGATATAATATGATTTAGTGTAATACTATTATAAGTAGCAATAGTTCATTAATTCAATTAGGGAATATAATTATTTTTTTAGCAATTTTTTTCATTAACATTTACTTTTTTATTATTAATATAAAGAAATGTTACTATGTCTCAAATACTTTCGTTTCCAAATACTATCGGATATGGATCCCAATTCCCTAGCTAAACTATGTTATATAAACAAAGAGATACAAGATTATAAAAATAAATTAAAAAAAAATCAACGAAGAACAAACAAAAAATAAAGATGAACTAAAACAATCGTTAATCTGTTTTCAAAAAAAAAATAATCGCTAATCTGATTGAAATATCACTACGAAGAAGATAATCTGTAGCGAGGAATAAAATTGAAAAGCAGATGAAAAAAATTGAAATTCACAATAAGAGTATATTAATCCACAGAAGAATAAATTTGAAAAACAATTGAAACGAACATAAAATTTTTGTACTAACTGTAAGCCCACGTGATTACCGAAGCAAGTCATGAAGAAATCATACTACAATATATAGACTACAATACGTGAATAGCAATTCATGGACAAAGAATTTTTTTATGTATAAGAGTAAGTTATTAGACTACAATACGTGAATCTTAGGTCTATAAATTATGATAGAATTTTCTTATGGCTATACATGAATTCATAGCGGGATCAAGTATGTTAATCCCAATAATTGTTATATTTATGATATATACAATTTATTTTATATTATCCTATTATCCTTTATTTAAGCTATAAAAAGGTAAGATAGGCAAATCAAATTTTATAAAACAAGACACTTTTATAATAGGGTATAAATAGATATGAATTATTATACTCCATATGTCCCCTATTTACTGACACTAATATTATACATGGACGCCCCCCATTTATTGAACCTTTCTATTTTGGGACGTAGGTCCCACAATCACTTTAACACATTATCACTCTACTTTAATTTAACATTTTAACACTTTAACACCATTAAAAAAAATTAGATGGACCCATAATTATTTCACTTTAATACTTTAACACATTAATTTATTAATATATCATCAAATTGCATAAAATCCTGTGCCCAAATTTTTGATTCACTAAATGAAGGACGAAAAGAGTAATAAACTTATATATTCATTAAAGTAGACTCAAGTAGGGTGGGGCGGAAGAGTACATAATTGGCAACATGGTGTTGCAGTCCAGAGTGACAACTTTTATGTCATGTAATACTGTAAAACTTATTAATTTATTAGCAAACAACATTCTTTCACTCTCTTAACCAAAACTTTTATATAGACCTATACTCCCATTAATATTACACTTTTCTTAGTCGTTTTTTTTTTATGGAAAAATCTATGGGTTTGATTAATCATACACCATTTCATCTGTGTTAAATCTTTTGTGTTTATGTTTTTTTAACTATACGTTGCATGCATCTGTATTAATCATGAATCTATTTTCAATATTCTTCTCTTGACAAATCGACAATTTATAGTTAAATTATTTAAATGTACAATTATATAAATTTTATTCATGCGGCACATAATTTTCATTACAACGGCTTTAAAAGTATGGACGAGATCCCCTGTCATAACTATGGTATACCAAGCGTGTACCAAAAATATTTTTTATTGATTTTATTTACTTTTTTTTGCAATATGATTTGGTCTAGTATCATACTAATTAACGATGGTTCATTAATTTAATTAGGGTATATAATTATTTTTTTAACATATTTTCTTCATTTTTTAATTAACTAATAAAATTAAAATTAAATATTAAAAATAAATAATAAAGCCTAATTGGATTCGTGAACCCTAGTAAATTAGTCTAAAGTTTAATTGAATTATAATATAAAAAAATAAAAGAAAAAATAAAAAATAAAAAAATCGATTGGGTACACAATTGTTGTAAGATATAGGATTCCATGTGCTATATACTTTATCTCAAAAAAATAAATAAATAAAAAGAAAACGATTGTAGTTGGTTGATTAATACGGAGTATTTGAAACTGATGATTTTTAATGATGTCATGCATTTTGACGGGAAATTAATTGTGCATATGGTCATGTTTCAAAAACTAAAGTGAAATATAGAATATTCTGCAGGAAGCTTACACCCAATTTTTATTTTTTTCGTTTCTGAAACTTGTTCAATAAGCCTTGTTGCCATCTACTATTATATATTAAAAACTTAGTTGAAATTCATCAATCAATGGCAAATTGATTTGAAATCAATTTATAATAGCAATTTTGTAATTCAATCTTAATGGACTGGCAAAGCTTTATGTAATAGTGTGAACACAAAAGTAAAATGCGGTGGTTATGAAAAACTACCACAAATTCTCTCCCCTCTATATAAAATCCACTCGCTTCTCTCGCTTATTTCTAAAAAATCAATTTTTTCAAATTTCGTAGAGACATGCTTATCTCTGCAAACTCAACTTTCTAAATTTTTTAGGTATACAACATTTAATTTATTTGTTTAAAACATACTCCGTATTATGTAGCTTTTCTAGATAAAAATATTTAACATAGTTAAACTCAGCCGACTTCAACATTTAAAATATTTTTGTGATACTGTAATTACATAAACTTTAAAAATATTTAATTTTTGAAAAATATACATTGTCCCTTGATTTACAAGTTTCTTAGTAATTATCTGTAAATTAGTAATTACGTACTAGCTTTTACAAGTGCAAGGTAATGCTTTTATTTTATTCTTTTGAATAATTTAGAAATGTGCCTGCGCGTTTCTAAAGATACGTTTTTGGTGACTTTAGTTGGTTGGTTAATATTAGTAGATTTTTTTAATAAAACAATTCCATAATGTACTCCAAATAAGTATATATATATATATATTTCTTTAATTGAGTTGTTTTTTTTTCAAAGATCTATAATATTTAAACAATGTAAAATACACATATTAAAACAATATTTAATATAACTTTTTTTTAAAAAAAATTAAATTGAATTATATTGATGTAATTAACATAAACTAGTGTAGCGCCCGTCGTAATTTGACAAGATCACTTTATATTGTAATTAAAAGATAATATAATTATTTATTTTAAATTGATAAAAATATAAAAATTTATTTAAAAAAATTAATATGAAATTATATCGAAAGAAAAAGGTAAATGAGAGACAATATTTCACATTTAGCATTATATGTTTGCAATATCAAGTCATCCCTTTTGCATTTTGCAATATTTATTCAAATTTTAATTTTTCAAGACGTTCGTCATATATGTAATAGAAAAGTAAATTTAGTATATTGTTTTTCAAGCATTTTCGTTTTGATGTCTAGTAACATTTATTGGAAGTTCTATGCATTTTTAAAGTAATATTTTTTGATTAGTTATATTTATTTCAAAAGTCACCCGTTGTTTGGGTCAACTATTTTGAGTGATAACATTTGTTGTGTTGCATTTATCAAGTCTAGTGGTTATATTCATTTTGAACATGAAGCCACCGTTGTTTGGATTATCCATCGTAGATATAGTAATTGTATTCATGTTGAATATCAAGCCGACCGTTGTTTGGTTCAATCATTTGAGGGTAACATTTGTTCGACAAATTATCATAATATTATCATCTTAATAAATACATACTACGGAGTATTATATGATATATTATAATATGGTATATATATATATATATATATATAGGGAAGAATTCACATGCAAATAAATCCTAGTGTGAGAAGTGCGAATTATGCTTAAAGCTATACAAAATCATGCTTACAGCTATATAGAATCATGCTTATGGTACAAAATTAAGCACAAAATGCACCATAAGCATGATTCTGTATAGATTTAAGCATGATTTTGTATAGCTTTAAGCATAATTCGCACTTCTCACACTAGGACTTAAATCTATATGAACCAAACTATATATATATATATATATATATATATATATATATATATATATATATAATTATTACCTAATATAGCAAAGCTATGAGAATTTAAGAAAATATTCACGAAAAATTCAGATTAATCCACGTGTAATCGTATTATATATATATTGATTGATTGATGATTGTATTAATGTTGATCGTGCAATCCATAAAATATAGTGATATATAAATAGTAGTAACAAAAATGTATATTATATATTTTATAATCTCTAAATTCCTGACGTTAATCTCTCATTTTTAAGCCTTTAATTTAACATATATGAACTTTTTTTTTCTTTTTGCCTTTCTAGGAGCACCATTTTCTTGTTTGGATTTTTATATTAATATTTTAAAAATCCGTGACACCTCAGTTCATAGTCTTACATGATAGACAAATATTTAATCAATGTGCATTAACCATCATTGTAATGTTGTAATTACAAATTAGATGTGTGGTTGTTGCTTTTGGCAGTAAAAGGGCATTTTTGTGATATTTGTCAATATTTCAGCTTTTATATATTGTTATAGATAAGAAACATCCAAAGAAAGCGATAAACATTAAAACTAATTTCTGCGACTCTTATAAATTATACTCCGTACATTATACTAATATGTCTACCGTTGATGTGGTAATACCACGTCGATTTTTATTTTTCTTTAGGGTCAGTAGGGTTTAATTATTTTTGATAGGGTTTTAGTATTTATAGTATATATTTAAATTAGATTTTTTATTTATAGTTTTGTCACGTCATGCGTGACCGTGAATAGGTTCAATGTGTCCACGATGAGCATTGAAGCATTCCTCCCGTACATTAATAATTACTTAATTAGTGGTTTCGGTGATAATTGAGTGTAGTGTGTCTAACAGTATATACAGTACTCATTTTCGGGAAATGTCACCCCGACTTCATTACTCATTTTCGGTACGATGGTATGAGGATGTCATTGACTCCCGTTATAGAGTATGCACAAACTAATCACTCCTAATTATGGATCAAAGTATGCTAGGGATGTTTAATCTGAAGAAAGTGAAAATGAAAATCTACGAAGACTTTGATGGATAGTGGCGGCCTCTCGTACAGAGAAAGATGCTCTTACGGCCCGGAGATGCCTACTAAAGGCTTGGTTTGAATTGCTGCAACGACCTCATTATTATTATTAATTTTTTTTTTTGGTAGTATAATTGTACAAAATAGCCATTTGAGATAGTATAGACAGTATTTATTTATTGGAAAATCTGTGTGAAGATAGTTTAGAAATTGTTTTAATATTTTTCTATTTAATTGTACTACACTTACTTTAGGGCATACTATTTGTCGATATGATATAACACTACATCTTCAATTCAAACTCGAAACAATACTCCATAAATTGTGTGTGCAGTTGATTTTTTTTTTGGGAAATGTGTGCGCAGTTGATAGTCAAACAAAAAGAGTAATCTAATAATTACATTACATCCTCTTCTTTTGGATGCTCTTAAGGTGGGTGCGAAGGTTTTCTGTGACCCCGCCCAGCCCAATAGAGGTGAAGAAGTTGATAGCGAACCTAGTGTTTTTGGGATTGTCCTTTGGGAAGATGGAGTCTTTCAACATGCCAGGGTCACTTAGACGCTCGTTGAGAGCGCGAATCCCGAGATGATCGGATAGTTCTTGGAAGAGGATTTTGACGAATATCCGAGAGGAGGTGGTGGTGTCGTCCTCCGTCAACCGGATGCAGGCGAGGACGTGCCACGGTAGCGCATCCGTGCTCAACAAGTGCGCAAAAAACATCGCCACGTTGCGGAGCCTGTCCGTCTCCAGACGGTGGACCGTTGCATACTGTCGGACGAAACAGGCCTCGAAATTTTGTCGATAAATGGCCTTCAGCACGCAGAACCGTTGGGCGAGAAGGCCGTAGTAGCGGTGGTAAGTCCTCTCCTGGCTGCAGCACTCCAATATCATAACGCACACTTCCATCTCCTGCCATGGCTTTTTTAGCTTGAGCTTTAATAGCTCATGGCCTGCTTCTTCGAAATTAAGGCAAGACTTGAGTGCCAAGTAAATAATTTTCCGAAGATTAACCAAATCACTCCCAGTCTCATCCCTTATTTTCATCTCCTCATGACATTCTTCTTCTTCTTCTTCCTCAGACGATTCTTCTTCTTCTTCGAGTAGTATTTGCTTCTTTAGCTGTTCATACCTGTTTTCGTTCTCCGCGAACTCGGGATCCGGGCTGAAGATGTCAAACTCGTTCTCACCATCTATTTCATCGGAAAGAGAAACTCGGTGAGTGACTCGGTCTTCCTCCTCCACTAGATCAAGCTCCGGACGCAAACCCTGAAACTGCTTCGCCTTTCGCAGTGCAAGGACGCCTTCGATCAAGAACTGCACACGCTTGTCGATTTCTCCCTCATGAAGAATTCCTCGGAAGCGCTCAAAGACAGCACCCAACGCTCTGGGCGAGATCTCCTGCAGCAGGGACCCACACTCTGCGACGAAGGCGACAGCCACGTGGACGCTGTCGTCGGTGGGCTTCTCCAGAAGCAAGGTGAGCAACTCGAGAGCGACGAGCTCGTGAGCCACCTGCTGGTTCACCAGATGGGCTAAGAACGTCACCGACGCAACGAGCCGGGGCTTGTCGTTGCGCTTGTACGTCCTCTGCAGCTGCAGGACGACCCTCCGCGCCAACAGATGCCCGATTCCGGGGAACTTGGCGTTGACGGCAGCGGCCAGAGCTGCGAATAAGTCGGTGAACGCCGGAAACGCCGCCTGAGACTTGATGATGGATCGGGAGAAGAGGCCCCTCCCTCGTACGAGATTCTCCACCAAAAGCTCCGGTACGATGTTGTTGATATTTGCTGCGTTCACTTTGTTCACCAATCCATTAATGCTCCTCCTCAAAGCCTCCCACGCCACTCTTTGGTTTTGGATCTCACTTTTCTCGTGCTTCGTTTTCTTCCACGGCGGAGGCGGAACGTAGACGCCGACATCTCCCTTCCTCTTCTTCAAATTCAAACCAGCTGCCATATTTAATTGATGATAGCGTACGAAAGAACCCTAATTAATTAACAACGATAACAAATAAACAGACCCCATCCTTTAGTATGTATAAGCGCACGGACGTACTCCTACTCCTACTCGAACAAGGAAATATTTTATTATTATTTTTTTTATCTTTTTTTATTTTTTTTATTTTTTTCCTATTATAATTGTATTTCATTATATCAAATATATATATTTATAAAAAAATATATTAGAATCACATCTTTAGTTACTTTCCTTTCACGCCAATTAATATTATATTTAATGCCTTCAATTTCGCCATTTTTTTTATCCAACGGTATATATTTTTTTTTTCTACTTATATGGAATTTTGTCTCGAATCAACTCTTGAAAATTGACTCTATAATTATGGACTTCGACTTTCTTCCATTGTTACCTTAATTATGACATGAGATTTTGATGCGTTTTGTAATATTATATTGCCTAATCGATCGTGGAATTTTAGAGTGATTATACGAGAGTAAAATGAAGAACACAAGAGGATTTTATGTGGTTCGATCGTTTGTTAGATCTACGTCCACAAGAAAGGGAGAGAATATATTATATTCAAGTGTTCTAGCAGCTATTACAATGTGTCTTTACATCTATCTTAGCATCACTATTTATAGGCGTCCAACAGCAGTTACAGCCGAGGTCGTGGGGTGCCACCTCAGCAATCGTGGGTTAAAGATCAACAGCAGTTACCGCCGAGGTCGTGGGGTGCCACTTCAGCAATCGTGGGTTAGAGATCGTGGGTCGGCCGAGCTTCTGTGCTCTTGGGCTGCGTTGCTGGATCGGGCTGAAGTGACTCTTGGGCTGTGGGCCGAGCTCATCTAGGCCGAGCTTACCGAGGTCCAATTATATTGGGCCTGCGCTTGGGCCTAGTAGCTGGGCCGGGCCGTATCCTATCACATCCCCCCCAAAAAAGTACAGAAGTGAGGACGTGATGGTGAGGTTAGAACTTCCTCCGGATAACACCGCATTTGGACGAGGTCGAGCTCGAATGGCATTGCCCCATCGAAATTAAGATTTTGACGAAGCCGAAATGCCAACCGCCTTGTTTGGACGAGGTCGAACTCGAATTGCGTTGCCCCATCGAAATTAAGATTTCGACGAAGTCGAAATGCATACCGCCTCGGGAGATGAGGTCGAGCTTGAATTGCATTGCCCCGTCGAAATTAAGATTTTGATGAAGTCGAAATACATACCGCCTCGGGAGACGAGGTCGAGCTTGAATTGCATTGCCCTATTGAAATTTGTATTTCGTCGAAGTCAAAATGCATACCGCCCTGGGAGATGAGGTCGAGCTTGAATTGCATTGCCCTGTCGAAATTAAGATTTCGACGAAGGCAAAATACATACCGCCTCGGGAGATGAGGTCGAGCTTGAATTGCATTGCCCCGTCAAAATTAAGATTTCGACGAAGTCAAAATGCATACCACCTCGGGAGACGAGGTCGAGCTCAAATTACCAAGGGACTCAAAACGTCTCGACTTTTGGAGTGTCCTGTAAATGGGACACGCGTCAATTTCATATTGGTGCAGGTGAAGAGGCGGGATTTGAAAAGGCGTGCCTTTGCTTATAAAAGCTTCCAATGTACGCTAGTAAACATTTTCCTTTTCCCCAATTTTCGACTTGAGCGAGAGCAATCAAAAACCCTAAGTCAAAATCTGCACCTGCAACTGCCACCGCCGTTTGTTTTATCTTCCGGTGAACTTAGTCGGAAAAAGAAATAACTCGACAAGTAAGTTTTTTCGTTTTTCCTCTTAATGGCTTCTTCTTCTCCCCTTATGGAAGTAGATAGAGATAATGTAGGGGATTCGCCCTCGCTGTCTGGGGTAGTTCCGGCGAGGGTGTCGTTACACATGCACACACGTGCGTTCGTCTCGCCTATTCTTCGAGAAATGAAATTCTTACCCTTGGTTGGGTCCGATTCGTCTCGTGTAATTGCTTCCACCATGTTTGTCTCCTATATGCAAAATTTGGCTCGTAGATATTTGTTTCCCAAGTCGATGGAGTTGCTTCTTCCACGCGACGAGGATAGCGGTAGTTCTCCTTCTGTAGTTTTTTTACTGTTTACGAAGATTATCTTCACTTCGGTCTTCAGTTTCCGTTAAATCATATGTTCGTCGAGCTCTTAAAAAAACTCCAACTGGCATTAGGTCAGTTGGCACCGCCCTCCATCAAGCAGGTCGTTGGTTTTTGTGTCGAGGTCAGCCGCTGTGGTGGTTCGGCTTCAGTAAATTCATTGCTTAGGTTTTTTAGACCTAAGCGTGGTCCGACGGGGTGGGTTTACCTTTCCCCGATCAATAAGTTTAAGTTAGAAACACCCACCAAGGTGGCGAACTGGCAGAAGAAATTTTTCTTCTGCCGGATTGAAGGTGTGCCGTTGTATCCTTGGTCCAACGATAAGCTCGCATCTCGAGACACTGAGAAACCAATCGGTGAGCTTGAGACGAGCTTGATGAACCTCAGCCTCATTGAGAGGGATTATTCTGAGGCCAAGCTCACAAATTATGGGCTAAGCCCATATAATGCCGCTTCCACTGCGGACTTGGGTGAGGCTGTGCTTCACTAATTCGTGTTCGACATTCTTGTCGCGTTAACTGACGTATACTTTTTATTATTTTGTAGTGGATGCCCAATCTATCCAGGCCGCCTTGCAGAATAAGAACAAGAGGAAGAGGCAGAAGCCATCTTCTTCTGTGGTGGACAAGGGTATTTCGGCAGTGTCGTCAGAAAGGACGGCTGACTTAAGGAGGTCGGCGTCGGTTAGCTCACAGCCGGACGCCCCCTTCCTCAGCTCCCCTCCATCGCAACTGGTGGGCCAACGACCTCAGCGGATGTTACTTCCGTCGGATGATGAAGTAATGATCGTCGAGAGTGGCCGGACCTCGGGCCAAGGGCACGTACGGGAGATGTCATTTCCCGAGGTACGTGTGAAATTAAATTAGTTGTGTGGTGATTGTACCATCTAATAAAAATTTTCCCCCTTTTTTCTTTTCTTGTAAGAAGCCGAGGTGGCTTTGGACGGGCTGCAGGGCTTGGCAAACTTCATCAGGAGTGGAGTTGCCAAGTTCCAGAGGAAGAATGTCGAGGTCACGGCGGTGGAGGATCGGCTAAAGGCTAAGATCTCTGTCGCCGAGGCCGCAGCGCAGGCAGCAGTGGAGAGGGAGGCGGCAGCTTCGGCTGCCGCCGAAGAGGCAAAGAAGAAGGCTGCCGAGCTAGAGGCAGAAGTAGGTCGGCTGAGGGCTCAAGTGGCCGGAGTGGTAGCTGGACAGGGAGATGTGTTCCGCGCTTTGGTGGAACGAGTCTTCCGGTCTAAGCACTTCTCCCGGATGGCGGTTCAGCTGGTGAGTGCCATGAGCACCCCGGTTGTCTTGACAGTGATTGACGATATCGCCAAGGACATCCCGGACTTGGACAAAACCAAGTACGGGCATGCTACCATGACGGAGGAGGAGACACTGCGTGACTTCGCTGAGGTGCTTCTGGGGTACACTTCCTCAATTCCGGTGGTCGAGTAGCTTGCCGCGTAGAGAAGCCCGCTCGACGAAGGGGCCATTCGATGATGTCCTGTCGATAGGTACAAACTCCTGGAAACGGTCATCGCCGAGCTACTGAAGAGGCCGGCGGAGAAGGGGACCACCGAGGAGCCAGCCTGCGATGACCCAGAAGAGCCCGAAGCTGAACCAGAGGTCGGCCCTAGAAGGAGAAAATCATGATGGAGTCAACTGACATCTTTCACGATTTTTTAGCTTCTTTCCCTTCTCTTTTTTTTTTTTTTTAGCCTTGTACTTCGTCGCCATTAGGGCGGCGCTTCTTTTGCCATATCGGCTATAAATAAAAAATGCCTCTTGTTGAATCATGCTTGTATTTATGTCTTGTAGTCTGCTGCTGATATTTATGATACTTCGCACTTCGTTAAAGAAATATCCGAACTCCGCCAAGCTGTTGAAATGGCTGAGCTCAATGCCTCGAATTGAAAAAAGTGAGCTGATAACATCGAGGTCGAGGTCGAGGCCGAAGTGAAACTTCGAGTTGCTCAGGAAAAACTTGATGAGATGCATGCCAAATATTTGGAGCTTGATGACAAGTACAAGCAAGCTCTGGACGACATCAAGACTTGCAAGGATATAGTCGAGGAGCATACGGAGTATGAGGCCATAATTCACCGAGCTGGGGGATCCATGATTTCTGAGACCTATGATAAGGTCAGGGACCTCAAGGCTCGGTGCCGAAACTACAGGGAGCAATATGGGGCTGAATCCTGGCAGGTTCAGGATGAATTTAAGGAGCTCATGCGAGTAGCGAGCATCTATGAGACAATTCTTGATCGCTGTCTGAAGTTGAAGCGACGTATTTTGTCAGAGGCTGAGCCTTCGACCTCGACTACCCCTAGCGCGAACTTGAGGCAGCTTGACCGTGCTTCTAGGGAATTCTTGGAAGGCAAACCTTGAGTTCAGCCAACCCGGATCCCAGGATTGTGGCGCGTCATTCCCAAGAATTCTACAGTCAAGAGCGGTGGGTGGCTCCTGGATGAGGCCAAGGTCGAGCGAGCCTAAGTGTTTGAGGTTGCGGAACTCCGTATGACAGAGGTAGAGGTCGAAGTTCAGCTTCCGGATGAGGTAGAGGCAGACTTACTGTAGACGATATTTTGAATTTTAACTTCGGTAGGGACTTTGCTAGAGATTGGCTTAGCTTTAGTCGACCTCCGGGTTCTTCGCCTTCATGATGTAACATTGTACTCTTTCCACTTATATGAAATAAAATGGAATTTTGCACTTTTGTTTGAGCTTTTCATCTTCGTTTTTAACTAAGGTAACTTTCCCTGTTTTAAACGTAGACAGCTTATGTCGCCGTGAAATGAAGCTCAGCTTTTTAAATAGCCACTTCGTCTAATGACGAAGTTTAGGCTTTCGAGTAGCCACTTCGTCCGAAGATGAAGTTAAGGCTTTCAGATAGCCACTTCGTCCGAAGTAAAGGCTTTTTAGATAACCACTTCGTCTGAAGACGAAGTTAAAGCTTCTAACTAGCCACTTCGTTGGTAGATGAAGTTTAGGCTGTCAGGTAGCTACTTTGTTCAAAGGCAAAGTTTTAGCTTTCAGGTAGCCACTTCATCCAAAGACGAAGTTTTAGCTTTCGGGTTCCTTATTTGTCGAATTTATCGATAGGGGTGGTCCCCTTACGCGTGTTTAGGTATTACTCCGAAGTGGAGTTTAATTTGTGTGATCCTCGTCAGGATTTTAAAATCGAGATACTCAATATAAACGAGAGAGAGATGTGCAAGATGTATGCAAAAAGACTTAAGCAGGTAAACGAAAAATTAAAATTTAATTAATAAAAGACTGACGTTAAAACTTGACAAGACGGCCTGACTCTTGATACTTACAACCTAAATGAACATTACTCTCCGTTTATACAAAGTATTTCTTTAAATGAGTAATGTGCCATGTACGGGGTATGGGCTCACCAGATAAGTGGGCAAGCTTGTACGACCCTTTGCCGAGGACTTCTTGAACCCGATATGGTCCTTCCCAAGTGGCTTCTAACTTGCCGAGCTTCTCCGCCTTACTGACCTCGTTATTCCGAAGTACGAAGTCACCTATTTGGAGTTGCTGATGCTTCACCCGGTTATTATAATACCGAGCTACTTGCTGTTTGTATCGAGCTTCTTGTATATAAGCTTGTTCTCGCTTTTCTTCTAGCAAGTCCAAGTTAGTTCGAAGTCCATCTTCATTGTCTTGGGCTGTGAAGTTAAGCGTTCGGGGGCTCGGCAAGCCGATCTCTACCGGGATCACCGCTTCGGATCCATACACCAAGTTATATGGTGTTTCACCGTGCGACGTCCGGGGGGTAGTTCGATATAACCACAGGACTTGGGGTAAGTTCACTGCCCAATCTCCTTTGGCCTTATCGAGTCGGGTTTTTAACCCTTTGACTATCATTCGGTTCGTAACCTCAGTTTGGCCATTCGCTTGAGGATGGGCAACCGAGGTGAACTTTTGTTGGATATGGAGTTCGTCACACCATTCTCTGAACGTCCTATCAGTGAACTGCGTCCCGTTATCTGAGATGAGGACATGAGGTATGCCGAAACGATAAACTATGTTCTTCCAGATGAAGTTTAGGGCTTTTTTACTTGTGATCCGCGCCAGAGGTTCGGCTTCGACCCACTTCGTAAAGTAGTCGATGGCTACAATGAGGAACTGTAGTTGGCCGGGAGCTTTTTTGAGCGGGCCGACAATGTCTATTCCCCATTGCATGAACGGCCAGGGACTTTGCATGCTGGCCAGTTCGGTCTGTGGTAACCTTGGAACCGTCGCATGGATTTGGCACTTCGGACATTATTTGACGAAGTCGATTGTACCTTGGAACATGGTGGGCCAGTAATATCCCCACCTCATGATCTTTTTGGATAAGGCGCGGGCTCCGATGTGACTGCCACAGGACCCTTCATGGACTTCGCGCAATGCGTAGTCCGCTTGGTTGGACCCCACACACCTTAGGAGAGGCTGGAGGTAGGATTTTCTATACAGCACCCCTTGTTCTAGGACATACTTGGTGGATTTAGCCAGGAGTTTCCTAGCCTCGACCTTATCAGCTGGGAGTTCGCCTTTTTCTAAGTAGTGGCGAAGTGGAGTCATCCAATTCGGTCCGTCTTCGGTAACTACATTAACTTCGGCTTCGTCAATACTTCGGAGTTATACTTCTTCTACCGGAGAGGTCGTTGAAGACTCTTGGGATCTGCACTAACTTGAAGTATGAGAAATTTTATTGTAGGACCTTGGCCTTATGGAGGTATTTCTTCATTCGTTCACCTTTAGCCTCGTACTTGCCTAGCATATGGCTCACTACGACTTGAGAGTCGCTGTGAACTTGAATGGCTTGTACTTTGAGAGCTTGGGCTAGACGAAGTCCAGCAATTAGAGCTTCGTACTCCACTTCGTTATTTGTGGTCGGGAAGTTAAACCGAAGTGCATAGGTGGTCTCTTTCCCTTCTGGGCTTACGAGTAAGATTCTGGCTCCACTCCCTTTGTTGCTTGATGCCCCATCCACGTAGACCTTCCAACAGTCCCGCGGAGGTTGCTTTGGTACTTCGGCCTTTAATTGTTCTTCGGCGGGTTCGGCGGACTTTTGCGCCTCCGTTAACTTAGCTTCTACCAGGAAATCGGCCAAGGCTTGCCCTTTAATGGCTTGACGAGGTGTAAAGGAAATCACGTGTTCGCCAAGTTCTACAACCCATTTAGCAATTCGCCCGGATGCTTCTGGTTTTGTGAGCACTTGCCGAAGTGGGAGATCGGTCAGCACTTGTATTGGATGCGCATGGAAATACGGTCGAAGTCTCCTTGCTGCATTTACCAATGCAAGCGCAACATTTTCCAAAGGTTGATACCTCGTCTCCGTTCCTTTTAGGGCTCGGCTTATAAAGTAGACGGGTAGCTGCCGACGTTTTTCTTCTCGTACTAGGACCGCACTGATTGCCTCATCCGAAGCGGCGAGGTACAAGGAAAGGACCTCATCCTCTTTCGGTACAGAGAGAGTGGGGAGGCTTGCGAGGTACCTTTCTAGGTCGTCAAAAGCCTTCCTGTGCTCGTCGTTCCACTCGAAATTTGGCGCCTTCTTTAGTATTTTGAAGAATAAGAGTTGTTTTTCGGCGGCCTTAGATAGGAAACGTCTTAGTGTAGCTAGGCAGCCTGTCAGTCTGTGCACGTCGTGGATCAACTTCGGCACCTGCATTTCTTAGATTGCTCAGACTTTTGACGGGTTAGCTTTTAGCCCTTCGTGTGAAACCCAACACCCTAGGAATTTTCCAGATCGGACCATAAAAGTGCACTTTCCTAGGTTTAACTTTAGATTTACTTCACGAAGTAGGCTAAAAATAACTTTGAAGTCGTTTACACAAGTGGCAATTTCCTTATTTTTAACAACTATATCGTCTACATACACCTCGATAATTTTACCGATGTGGGCTTTGAATATTTTGTCGACCATCCTCTGGTATGTATGTAGCTCCAGCGTTCTTCAGTACGAAAGGCATCTTTTTATATGCATAGATACCGAAGTCCGTGACGAAGGCGGTCTTCGGCGCGTCCTCGGTGCTCATGAGGACTTGGTGATAGCCCTTGTACAGGTCTAAGAAGCTGAACATCTTGTGGCCAACAAGAGCTTCGACTTTCTTGTCAATGTTGGGAAGTGGGTAGCAGTCCTTTGGGCAGTGCTTGTTGAGGTCGGTGTAGTCTATGCACATCCGCCATCCCCCTCCCTGCTTTTTCACCATCACGGGGTTGGCCAACCAGGTCGGATATTTCACCTCAAATAAAATATTGCCCTTTTGCAGTTGGCGAACCTCATCATGGATCACTTAATTTCTTTCGGCTACGAAGGCTCGCTGCTTCTGCCGAACTGGTTTCACCTCGGGATCGATGTTGAGGTGATGAGTGATGATGTTTGGTGCCACCCCGGTCATGTCTAGTGGCGACCAAGCGAAGACATCTCTGTATTCCCGAAGTAGCCGGATTACTTGACTTCGGAGATCATTTCCTCCAACGAACCCTACTTTGACGACCTTGGAATGGTCATTTTCGTACAGTGCAACGTCTTCGACCGGCTCAACGGATGGAGGCGACATCGGCTCCACCTCTTCGGGGTTCTGTAGTTGTTATGCTTAAGGGTGCTGACTCCCAGAACCTCAGAGTGCGACCTGCATGCACTCCTTAGCTTGAATCCGGTTTCCCCGAAGTGTGATCACTCCGTCTTTAGATGGAATTTTGATCGTCAGGTGATATGCCGAGCAGATCGCCTTTTTTGCTATTAGTCAATCTCTCCCTAAGATGATATTGTAGGGAGAATTGGCTTTCATGACAAAGAAGTTGATGATCTTTGTCGACGACAGCGGGCTCTTTCCAACAGTGACGGGAAGTGAGATGATGCCATCCGTGGTCGTTTCTTATTGTGTGAAGTTTTTCAACGGAGTAGCTGCCGGCTTCAGCTGGGCTTCTTCGATCCCGAGCTTGTCGAAGCAATCTTTGAAGAGCACGCTCACTGAGGCTCCGCTGTCTATGAATACCCGGTGAATCAAGCTATTAGCCACCACGGCTTGAATTATGGTGGCGTCCTGATGGGGCATGGTGTGGGGGACTGGATCATCATCAGAAAAAGTGATGACTTCGTCCTTCTTGAACCTTTTTTGAGAAGGTTCCTCTCTTGGTTGACTTCGGGTCTCGGCTCTTAGTGAGGACTTCATCGAGCCTGGAGGTAGCCCGGTGATGGCACTGATGACTCTATCGTATTGAGGTTGGTCCTTGTCTTCATCATCGTCATCGTGCCTTGTCTTTTTGTCGGGGTGGGGTGCACAGTTGTTGCCTCCCCTATTCTTCTTTCTCTTGCCCTTCCCTTGAGGTGGGGGTCTTACTGGTTGTGACTTTGGTACAATTTTAGGGTACCGTCGCGCACCAGGTTCTCGATGTTTGATGCGAGATCTCTGCAGTCCTCAGTTTCATGACCATAGTCATCATAAAACTTGCAGTATCTCTCCTTGGATCGGCGTTTCGATCCACCTCGAGACATTGGTGGTGGCTTCTCGAATAAGTTCGTGTGAAGCTCGTATATTTCGGCCCTGGACTTCGTCAGTGGGGTGTACTGACTTCGGTCTTGGCCAGGCCGAGGTCCTAGGCGAGACTTGAGGGGTCCTCGCTGTAACCTTTCGAGGGCACTTCGGCGACCTTGCCCGTGGTCGGTGCGCTCCTCTTTCTTCTTCTTATCATTGTTTTCAGGCCGATCTGCCGCCTGTTTTCTTCGATCGGCCTTGTCCGCCTCCGCGAACGTATCAGCTATACTCCATAATTGCCTGGAGGTCGTTGGACGTGCCTTTACGAGCTCTCTAAAGAGAGTTCCGGACTGAATGGTGTTTTGAAACGCCGAGATAAGAACGTCATCGGAGAGACGATTGACTTTAAGGCTTTCATTATAGAAACGGGCCAGGAAGTCGCTGATCGTTTCTCCTCGCCCCTGCCTTAAGGTGAGAAGCTGGGTCGGGCTGATTTTCGCCTTAGCTTTTTGAAAGAAGCAATGCTCGAAGGCGTCAAGTAGGTCGGCATACGACCCTATGCTGCTGCTAGGCAGGCTGTCAAACCAGCTTCTGGCATTGTCCACCAGTAGCTCGGGGAAGACTTTACACATGTAAATGTCTTCGGCGAGTCCTTGGTTCACCATATTGTACTGGAACCGTGATAAGAAGTTGTTGGGGTCGTGTGACCCATTGTAGGGCGGGATAGGAGGTACTCTATACGTCGACGAGAGGGGAGTATAGAGTATCCTATTGGTGAACGGAGTGGAGATTCGACCGTAAATGGTGAATCTTCCGTGGTGAGAGTTTTCTTCGTCACGCCGAGGTGGAACGGCATTTTGACGAGGTGACGTTGAACCGTGCCGAGGTGAAGCGTGGTCGTTCCCACGGCGATTGTTATACTGTCGCCTTCGGGAAAGTTCGGCATTCCTGTCTCCAACGATCTGGAGACTTGGGGATCGCCTCTGTGACGGTTCAACTCCGTCTTCTCTGTGTTGACTTCGTTGTCGATGTTGATCGACAAACTTAAGGAAGTCTTATTCGTGGAGGTCTAGGTACTCCTTAAGTGCGCCTCCAAGCTCGGGTTGGAGTGCAGCGTTGCCATGTCAGTGACCCCCGCGACTGGGCTCGCCGCTACTAGCTGAGTCTCCAGATTGGCCCGATGGGACATCCTCCAGGTGGCCTTCGGGAGTTTGGTCGGTTACGGGTTGCTTGCCAGGTCTTCGCGTGGAGGCAGTTTGCTGATTTTGACTGGCATCAGCCCTCTCCTCGTTAATTGGTGGCCAAGGTGGATTGGTGGGTGGATTGGCTTGGTCCTGCTTTGCCTTGGCAGTGGCAGCAGTAGCAGCAGCAGCGGTGGTGGTGGAGCGGGTTGATTTTGTCATCGTATCTTGACTCAAAAACGTTTTGATCGGCTTCACAAAAGGAACTTTTCGAACTTCCCACAGACGGCGCCAGTGATCGATCGTGGAATTTTAGAGTGATTATACGAAAGTAAAATGAAGAACACAAAAGGATTTTACGTGGTTCGATCGTTTGTTAGATCTACGTCCACGGGAAAGGGAGAGAATATGTTGTATTTAAGTGTTCTAGCAGCTATTACAATGTGTCTTTACATCTATCTTAGCATCACTATTTATAGGCGTCCAACAGCAGTTACAGCCGAGGTCGTGGGGTGCCACCTCAACAATCGTGGGTTAAAGATCAACAGCAGTTACAGCCGAGGTCGTTGGGTGCCACCTCAGCAATCGTGGGTCGGCCGAGCTTCTGTGCTCTTGGGCTACGTTGCTGGATCGGGCTGAAGTGACTCTTGGGCTGCGTTGCTGGGTCGGGCTGAAGTGACTCTTGGGCTGTGGGCCGAGCTCATCTAGGCCGAGCTTACCGAGGTCCAATTATATTGGGCCTGCGCTTGGGCCTAGTAGCTGGGCCGTATCCTATCATTGCCCTTACTTTCAAAACGGACCTATACTAAAGTGACAAAAATTTGGGTGAGGTCGGCACATAGTGTGGCCGGGTCAAAGTGTCAATCTTTATACAGAAAAATGTTAATCTATACGAATAAAAGTGTCAATCTTTAACATAATTATTTTACGAACAAAATGCCAATTTTTAAAAGTGTCAATCTTTATACAGAAAAGTGTTAATCTACACGAATAAAAGTGCCAATATTTTAGCCGTCCGCACAGTGCCTCTGGCTGACCCAAGTATGTCTCTACTAAAGTCACGACTACCGATCGCAGCCTCCCCTGCAACAAAAGTTATCCCGGCCCGTACAAATACTATTTTACCCTTGGATATTTTCCATGGTGGTCGTCTTCTTCTCAAACCCGCTGCCACATTCACTGATTACTTTTGGTTATATCTCTTTCTTTTATCTACTCCGTTCTGTAAATACCTTTTGCTTTCAAATCATATTTAATAAGTCAATATTGCTTGCTTTTGCTTTTTAGTCCATATTTGGTTTAAGTTTTTTTGGATATGGAAAGGGAATCAAGTAATTGATTCCATCACATTTTGTTTGGTTTGAGTAATAGGTTATTCATTTTCCTTACTTGGGATAACTCAATCCATTACACTGTTACCCCTCAAGAAGGAGGGGAAACAAGGAGAAAGGGAACCCCCTCACAAGTGACTCACTTTCTACTATTGAACCAAACACTCAATAAAAATAACAATTATCATTATCATTCTCTTATTTGACTTGATTCCATTCTGTTTCCGTTACCCAACTTGAACCAAACGAGCACTTAATGCGTACTTCACTATTTCATTCAGCAAAAATAAAAATTAAGGTTTTCCCTCGCAGGCTCGCACCAACAATCAAACATTTCTCCATTGGAGACGCGAAATCAAACTACAGGAAAAAAATCTTGTAAATTTCAGGAAAGTTATTTTGTACAGTATAAATTATTATTATTATTATTATTATTATTATTATTAGCTTACATTGCTATAAATAGCCGGTTATTAAATTGTTATTTGACTTATTTCTTTGGAACATCTTCATCTTTTATCAAATTCTAGGGTTTCGGATTCTTTTGATTTGTTTGAATTAAGTGGGCGACATGAAGAAGAAGAAGAAGAATAATAAGAAGGGAAAAGCAACCGAAACCCCATTACCAGAAGTCATGATTCATCACATACAATCTTTCATGAGCCCAAAAGAAGCTGTTCGAACAACCATCCTTTCAAGATCATGGTACAACGCCTGGTTAATTCGCCCAACCATTGATTTGGACGTTCAAGACTTCGGCAAACGCAATCCGCCGTTTGAGGAATTCGCGAAGAAGACAATCCAAAGGTACCAAGACTTGAATCTCAACATTCAGAGTTTCAGAGTACGCAACGGCACTGATTTTTTGGGGATCAAAAATTTGATCGCCACGGCAATGAAATTTGGAGTGACTGATGTCGAACTTGAGTTTCCCTTCACTATCTCAACGGTATTCTCACCTCGAGATGCGTTATCTGCGCCATTGTATTTTCCTCAGGAGGTGTTTAGATCTGAGACCCTTGTTAGATTATCTTTAAATTGGAGCAGATTGGATGGGAACTACTTCATTAGATGTTCAAGGCTCAAATCCCTCACCTTAGTGTTTAATATTTTAATGCAAATTTCTTTGTTTTAAAACTAGAGCATCATAGATCATAAAAATATATTGATGTTTGATCTTAAATGAAAGATCATATCAAGACATTTAATTTGGTATAAAAATTATTAAAATCAGAGAACAAACAAATAAGTTATGATAATTTAAATTTTTATAATTTAAATTATATTGGAATACTGCTGACAGATGAGTGGATGATGATATACTTAGAGGTTCATTTAATGGCTAATTCTTTTTATTTTTAGAAATAGGTCAATTCGTGTGGAACGGCCCGATTTAGTAAACAGACCATTTGAAATGGAACGGGGGCAGTAATAGTTATATTTATTTAATCATTTAATACTAATAATTATTTAATTATTGAAAGAATCAATAATTGTGAGTAGCCTAGTGGTTATGACTCAAGCCTAAAATGGAGGAGGTTGTGGGTTGTTGGTGGTGGAGTTAATTTGAGCACTTATATACTTTTCATTCATTTTATTAACAAATTAATCCATGTTTATTGTATGTATATTAATTTATTTATTGTATGTAAGTAATAGTTACTCACCAATGTTCTGATACATGACATTCTATGTATATAGAAATGATTCCCTACCCACGATGGGCACACTTAACGTGTCCATCACTGACATGGCATTATGATTTTTCTTTTTAGGGTTTATTTTTTTTTTAGTAGGGTTTAGTTTTTTATGATAGAGTTTATTTTTATAAGGTATATTAATTATAATTTTTCTTAAATATAATGCCGCTACCTCAGCCGTGGGCATATTAAGTATGCTCACGGTGGGTAGGGGAGCATTACTCTCTATGTATACATTTTGCAACTAGATAAGAATTATTTTTATTTCTATGCAGACCCGTCTCAATCGATATTGAGGCCATGTGCTAAATATAAAATTATGCCTTTAAATTTTACCAAAATATCACTTAAAAATAATAATTGTACTATGATAACGTCTTACAAATTATAAAACCAAATATGCAAATGGTTTTGATCTTTTATTTAAAATCGAAATCACTTGCAAATAAATAGGAAGAAAATTTCCCGTTGGATTCCATTAATTCATCTAGATGAAGTTAATGTAAAAGACAGTGTTGGAACTATAGAAATTAGAGTTAAAATTGATTAGAAAAAGAAACTCTAAATTTTTTTGGGAAGAAGAAAAAGGGAACAAGAAGAAGACGACGAGGAAAAAGGGAACAAGAAGAAGAAAAGGGGCCTGGACTTGGGCTTTTCAAAATAAAGTTGGGCTTTTTTGGGGCCCCATTTTGTTGGGGGCCCTGTTCTGAATAACAGCTTAAGCCTGCTTTAAGCCTGCTCAGGGCCGGGCCTGTTTCTATGAGATGTGTCTAAGCATATCTTGTTGGGACGTGTATGTAAGTAATAGTTACTGTTTATTGTTTGAACTTATTTATTTGTTTCTTTGTTTCTATAGAGTGATTTTTTACATAGCCCTTTGTAGATATGAGCTAATCATCATTCTTCCAAATCTAAGACTGGGATGTATAACTTTCTCAAATTTAATTTTTTAGTTATGAATATTCATTATAATTTATTATACTATTTTTTTTCAATATATATAAACACAATTTTTGTATGAAATAGTGAAATTAATTGTAAAACACAATAGTTGGTAAAAAAAAAATTACTATGGAGTACTATACATTATGATGTATAGGCGTTGACTTTGAAAGTAATTTAACAAATAGTCAAGATAAATAATGACACTTATTTACAATAATTTAAGTTGTAGTTGTTCGCCGTCTTAAAATATAACGGAATCTAAATTATTTCAAATTAATACCTACATCAACCAATCCCAATAAATCCGAACCCAATTCTAATCCAAACCCTTGCTCTCCAGAAAAAGGGTCGACCGATATAATTAAGCCAGTCTTGGAATTCAAAGGTTAGGTAGACAAGGGAAACGCGCCGAACATGCTTGTTGGAAGTTCTCAATGAGAAGTTGAAGATTTGTTTGCGATTTCAAGTAACTTGATTTTCTATTTGAGTGCTGTAATTAACTTTCTTGAATTACCGTGTAGGCGGTGCTTCTAGTCGTCTCTTATAGATAGCCGGTGATTGAGGGGCATATTTCTTGTATTAGCGTGTGGATTTTGGTTTGTTGCGCAAGGCAACATCGGAGCCTTTTGATTTGTTTCAATTAACTAGGCAACATGAAGAAGAAGGGAAATATAATCGAAATCCCATTACCAGAAGACGTGATTCAACATATACAATCCTATATGAGCACAAAAGAAGCTGCTCGATCGGCCATTCTTTCAAAATCATGGTACAACGCCTGGTTAACTCGCCCTACCATCGATTTAGATAATCGATATTTCGGCTATAGAAATAAGCGCTTCGCGAGATTCGTGAAGAGGACAATCCAAAGGTACCAAGACTTGAATATGAAGATTCAGAGCTTCCGGCTACATATCTGTTTTGATGGGTTTTGTTGGCCAGAGAACTTGATTGTCAAGGCCATGGAACTCGGTGCTACTGATGTCGAACTCGACTTGCCCCTTTCAAACCGACAATTACCGTTGCCGCAAGAGGTGCTTGGATCCAAAATCCTAGTCAGATTATCTTTAAATTGGAGCAGATTGGATGGGAACTACTTCATTAGATGTTCAATGCTCAAATCCCTCACCCTAGAGCATGTCGATTTTGAATATGATGATGACCGCGTGTTTAAGGATCTAACTACATGTTGCATTTCGCTCGAGGAATTGGCCGTTTCCAGCTGCTTTAAGTTAACAATTAGCCGGGTGAATCTGAACGAGCTTCACAAACTCAGGATTCTAATTTTGTCGGAGGTGGATGTTGATAGCATGTTTTTCACCGACTTTGCCTCTAGATTTCCTTGCTTGAAGGAACTCGCCATTATTTATTGCTATGGCTCCTTAACTATAGATATTGCTAGCAGTTCACTCGAAACAATTAGCTATAAGCCACGCCGTGGTCAATATCGGGCCAGGTTTGATGTCCTGAATATTCGTAAGTTCACCTTCGCGAGCTGCAGCTTACCAACCTACCTTTCCATTAAGGGAGCTCTGAAGGAGTGGGAGTTTGATGTATCCATATCTTCCTATAGTGTCTCAAAAATGAACTGGCTCTTGTCCCTGACAAAAGTTATTGAGAAGTAAGTTCAAGCGATCAAAAATAACCTCTCTCCATAGGTCTTTGTCCGAGTACACGAAGTTTCCGCCCTGAAGATGACAAGGATGACCTTGATAAGGCTGAACCACAAGCTCCAAAACCTCTCTTGGTGGACAACCTGAGGATCATCGATACACGTACAAAATCGAGCTGCGCTCTTTTGGTTCGTTTGTTTGGGATTTTCCGTCCCAAGTTCATCACTCATTGTTTGCATAGTCATGATTACAAGCGCGATTCTACTAAGTCCTTTAAGGATATGGATGAAGATTGGGGATTGGTCAAGAGTTGCAGGTTGTTTGAGAAAGAGGCCCTCAATATTCTTTGCGAGAAACTGATGCAGCAATTCATTGCTCCAAATTGTGGAATTCCAGATGAAGATATGTTTGGGAGGTTTGGTCTTAAGAGAGTGAATATGGAAGTCTACGACAAGTTTGGTACGGAGTGGCGGCCTCTGGAGTTCGAGAAACCTTTGGATGCTAAAACAACCCCAGTGGTAAACAAACGCAACATCGGTTTGAATTGATATGGGATTAGCTAGTTATGCAAGATCATCGTACTATAGGTTTCAACTTTTTAGCTTTGATTTGATAAATTACTCTTTGTTTACTGTGTTGGTTGGTGTTTGAGTATTCAAGTTAATATGTGACTTTTACTTGGTGGTGGAGTTTGAACTTTTATATATCTTTTATTCATTTTATTTAACAAATTAATATTATATTAAATTCATTTATTACTTGTATCTAAAGTAATGGTTGCTCACCAATCAATGTTCTGATACATGACATCTACATAAATTTTACAACTAGATAAGAATTATTTTCGTTTGCGTGAGATGTGCCTAAGCATGCATATTTTGGTGAAACATGTATATTTCATGGAAAATCACGAAGAAATATAATATTCTATATGTATAACTACTTGATCAATGTTACAACACCTTGATCTTAACACTGTGTTTTTTACTCGCAAGGAGTGATAATCAACTTGATAATAAAAAAAATACAATTACTCAAAAAATATTATCCTCTTAAACTATTTTTATAATATACCGAACAACGGGTGGCTTGATGATATTTAAAGAATGACTACTATATTGTTTCCTCAAATACCATGCCAAAAAGAAATGTAACGCTTTGAATGGAGTGAATAGAATAATTGAGAAATAAAACTCTCCTTAACTTAGTTTTTATTAAATCGAATAAATAACGACTTCAAAAATATTGTCAATTCTTAATCTATTTTTTCTATTATAGTGAACAAACGAGTAGTTTGACATGCATTACAATACACTCACGAGAAATGCTATCCCTCTTCAACCTATTTTTTATTAAATAAACAACGAGGGTAGCGTAATATTCATAATGTATATTCGCAAATACTAGCCCTATTTGATCTATTTTTTTATAGATACCGATCAATGAATAGAATTCAAATATAAAATAAGTTTAGTTCTCCGACGAATGGTAAATCTCACTGACGTGTAATTAATATTCCTTCATGTAATTTTCTGATTAATTATATGAGCAAGGAGTTTTGCCCGCATAAATTTGATAGTAGCTAAATTTTAATGTGTTTTCCAAATAGAGGATAATTTATAAAATATTAAGAATTATTTAATTAAATAATAATTATTCTAGATTAAAGGAGTATTATAAGTAAAAATAAAATTACATATAATAAATAAATAAATAATTGCAGTTGTTGGCCTTCCATCAGATTTTGCCCTCGAAATATGAATTCAGCCCATTCATCCATACCCTAGATATCCAGATAAACACAGACCTATATAATTAGTTAACCTAGTCTGGAGTTCGAAGGTATGATCTAATTAGCTAGACAAGGGTAACGCGCAGCACACGTTTGATGAAAGTTCTCAGTGAGAAGATTCGTTTGCAATTTCAAGTAAGTTGATCTTTTATTTTCTTTTATAGAAAAAATTTAATTTATGTGATGTAACTCCTTTTCACATTCTTGAATGTTAGAGTTAGCGGTACTTGTAGACGTCTTTCAACATGGAGAAGGGCAAAAGAATAGAAACCGATAACGTCGAAATCACTCTGCCTGAAGCCACGATCCAACACATTCAATCTTTTCTGAACAGAAAAGAAGCTGCTAGATCGGCTATTCTTTCCAAATCATGGTACAACGCCTGGTTAACTCGTCCGAATCTCGATATAGATGATCACGACTTCTACGATTACAGTCAAGGATGGTGCGAGCTGTTCGAAGAATTCGCAAAGAAGACGATGCAAAGGTACCAAGACTCAAGGCTCAAGATTGAGAGTTTCAGGCTATGTAGCCGTGAAAGTTACAGTTGGAGACACGAATTGATTGCCGACGCCATGAAAATCGGTGCCATCGATGTCGAACTTAAGTTTCCCTATTCATTCACGTCGATTTTGCCCCGAGAGGTTCTTGCATCCGAAACCCTAGTCAGATTATCTGTAAACTGCTGCATATTTGATGAGAACAGCATAATTGGTCGTTTAAGGCTTAAATCCCTTACCCTAGAGTATGTCATAATCAAAAGTGATGTGTTTAAAGATCTACTATTGGCATGCTGCAATTCGCTCGAGGAACTGTCGCTGTCTAACTGCAACGGCCTATCGATAGCTCTGTTTGAGCTTCACAAGCTCACGAGCCTATCTCTGTCTGAGATTGGCGTTGTTGACATGTTTTTCATCAACTTCGAGTCTCAATTTCCTTGCTTGAAAGACCTCAGCATCTATCGGTGTCGGTGTCATGGCTCTAGAAGAATGAAGATTGCTTCCACTTCACTCGAAACCGTAAGCTTCACACCGTTTATTGAATCAGACAGTGAGGAGTTTGATGTTCCAAATATTCGTAAGTTTACTTACTCCCTCTTGGGTATGAGTCTACCATACCATCGTTCTATCAAAGGAGCTTTAAAGGAATGGGAGCTTGATATACTTGTTAGTTTCCGCAGTTTGGAGGAAGCATGGTTCGTAAACCTAAAAAAGTTATTGACAAAGTTGAGGCCATCAAGAATCTCTCTCCATATACATTCTGTAGAATCTGGTAGATATTATAGATATGAGAATGCTGATCAGATATTGAAGTTGGAGAAGAACCTCTTGTGGTAGAGAATTTGAGTATTGATGCACCTTGTTTTTCTCCATCTAGTTATGCTACTCTTGTGCTTCGTTCGTTCGTGATTTTTCGCCCCAACTACATTACTCACTATTGGTATGCCTATGAGTGCAATAACAATAAGGCCCTTGGTATTATTTGGAACGTTCTGATGTATGAAGTAATCACCCCAAATTGTGAGGTTCCATATCACGAAAGTCCGAAGAAAGTGAATGTGGAAGTCTACGAAATGTTTGATGCAGAGTGGCGGCCTCTGCTTTTGGATAAACCTTTGGATCCTTCTGAAACTCCAGTGGAAAAACGAAAGGTCCGGTTTCAATTGATATGGGATTGATTCTGATACAAAATTTACGATAAGCTCCAGTAAACAAAAAAAAAAGGTTCGATTTCAATTGACATGGGATTGATTTTGATGCAAGATTACGATGATGATGGAGAGATGAAACCAACGACCTCATATTCCATCACGTAATCCTTCTCATCTTGTCTCTCATTGCTTCTTCTTCTTCTTCTTCTATGTATTTTCCTGCAAGCGTGGACATCATTTATCTGTTGAATTTTTATTTATTTTATTCTTTTTTTATAACTACCGCGACATAGGCAAATGACAAAGGTATCGATGTGTTAAAATTTTTGGCTAAGAGTAGGTGTTTTTTGGTTCCAAAAGTATCATAAGAATCAAACCTAAATTTCGGTACATGTAATACCCCACATTTTATTTAGTTTACTTAATGGATGTTAGAGATTATTATAGAGGTATTAGAGTCTTCTACCCACTCTTAGATAGTTTACTAAAAAACTACCCACCCCTTTTAATTTACTATCCAAATACTCAATCTTTCAAATAAGACTAGAATACCCCCGACCAGTGGCGAAGCCCAGTGGGGTCCATGGGCCCCACTGAGATTTTTAACAATATTAGTAGTATTATAGTTGAACTATTAAAATGTAGTATCTATAGTCCAATTGGTTAAAGGATTGGTCTAATGTTATTCACTCTCCACCGACCCAGGTTCGAATCCTCTTGCACCCATACTTTTCTTTTTCTTTTTTCCAGTTTTTTTCTCCTTTTTTTCGTTTTTTTTTCCGTCCTTTTCTCTTTTTCGTTTTTTCTCCCTTTTTTTTCCCTTTCCCTTGCTCTTTTAGTGATGTTTCCTTATTCTTTTCTTCTCTTTCTTTACTAATAACTCACCCATATTTTTCTATTTCCCATATTATTTTCTTTTCATTTTTCAATAATATATTAATGTTCCTTTTATATTTAAATAATTATTTAAATTTTAAATTTATATTTTTATAATTTTAAAGGGCTCAGGTTATTCGTAATTTTATTTTTTCCCTTTCTTTTTTCTCTTTCTTTACAAATAACCCACCCATATTTTTCTATTTCCCATATTTTTTTCTTTTCATTTTTCAATAATATATTAATGTTCTTTTTATGTTTGAATAATTATTTAAATTTTCTATTCATATTTTTATAATTTTAAAGGGCTCAAGTCATTCGAAATTTTACTTTTTTATTTCTTTTTTAATAATGTGTAAAATATTCCAGTGTTCAAACGAGAGCAAAATGGATTCTGTTAATATATATATTTTTTTTAAGTATATATAATATTTTATTTTAGGCTATAAGAATTTGGGCCCCATTGGACGAAAATCCTGGCTTCGCCGCTGCCCCCAACTATCCCCAAATCAAATTCAAAATTTGAATCCATATTTTTCTACTTTCTTTCTTACTCATCCTCTCTCTCTCGTCTCTCTTCCTCTCTCCCTCCAGTTCACTCTCCCTCTCTCTCCCTCTTTTTCTTCTTTCTCCTTCCTCTATCTCCGTCAACACCAGCGCCGCCGCAAAGAAGAGTGCCGCCGCTATGAACTGCTGACATCCGTTGCTCCGGCGTCGAAGCTCCAGCCAGGGAGAATATTCTCCGATCGAGGACGTGAGAGAGCTCTCGATCGAGTACCCATTGCGGCCGCCGGATAACAGCTTTTCCGCCGCCGGCCGCCGCGTATTTGCCGTCGCTGGAGAGTCAGGAGGCGGTGGTGCAGCCGGAGCTGAGAGAGCTGCGCGCGAGTGGAGAGTGGGGAAGGCCTACTACAATTTGTTGAAGAAAAATGGGTGGTCAGTTTTTTTATTTGATTTTTTTTTTCTTAAATTTTTTAAAGAAATGGAACCATTTGGAAACATCCTATGAACAATTTTTTCCATCATAGTTCTCCCCGGGTTCAGTAGTTTTCTTTTTCGTCTTCTCTTCTTCTTCTTCTTCGAGAATTGAGATGTTTGGTGTTGTAATCTTGTCGGCCACGTGTACTATTTTATTAAAGATTGATCAAAAAAATATTTATATCTTAAAGTATTGCTATATATTTGTTTTTCAATTCATCTTGAATTCGTACTACAATATATGTAATGGGTACGAATCGAATAATATTTGTACCGATAATCATCAGTAATCGGTACGAATAGATTTAAATTCGTACCAACAACTTTATATTTAGTTGTGTGATTCATAATGTTTATGCTAGTGATAGGTACGAATATTCGTATTCGTACTTTGTTCTCCAATTATTGCTTGATTTTTCCTCATATTATCGTACCGTAACTTGTCGAGATTGTTTAGAAAGTAATGGTAAGTTGCGGTACGAATTCATAATTTTTTTCTCTTTGTAATGGAAAGTTACGGTACGAATTAATAATACCGTACTGTAACGGTACGAATTCATAATATCGTACTGTAACTTGTCGAGATTGTTTAGAAAGTAATGGAAAGTTTCGGTACGAATTCATAATTTTTTTCTCTTTGTAATGGAAAGTTACGGTACAAATTCATGATATCGTACCGTAACGGTACGGATTCATAATATCGTACCGTAACGGTACGAATTCATAATATCGTACTGTAACTTGTCAAGATTGTTTAAAAAGTAGGATAACAAATATTCATTCATTCATATCATTAATGAATGGTACGAATTCGTCTCAGTCTTTCTGAGTACCGAGTAATTTTTTTATGAATTTTTGTATTGTTGTTTATATTTTCTATTCCCATGTCATGGTACGATTTCGTACTTTGAACTCTAAAAATGCATGAAATCTTTTTTACCTCTGTTCGATTTTCAAGAGATCGTACTTCCTACTGCTACATTGTACACGTCTTTTACCTGAAAATTATGTTATATTTTTTGCCTTGTGTGCAAGTAAAGGATCGATGTAAACATATCGTACTTCTTGTTCGATACTAGTACGAATTTGCATGAATCTTACTTTGCTTTGCGAAAGATATTTGTTATCTTTTCTATGTTGTTTTAAAAAGTTGATTGGAATCTTTTTCTTCGATAGTGGTACGAATATGTGTTTTGTTATTAGAAGTCGGTACGAACAGTTCAGCCGTACTTCGTACCGTTCCTTAGTTACGGTACGAAATTTAAATATCGTAAGTCGTTCTAAGTAAAAATTGAATAAAATAAAAAAATAAAAAAGAAAGTGGAAAAAGACTGAAAATGATGAAAAAAGGGGTAAAAAGAAAAAAAAAAGTTGAAAAAAATATATATAAAAAACAAAAAAAATAAAAAAAAAGTCTGAAAAACAAAAATAAAGAAAAATAAAAAAAAACGAAAATGAAAAAAAAACTGAAAAACAAATGAAAAACCAAAAAAAAATAAAGGAAATGAAGAAAAAGGAAAAAAAACATAAAAGAAAGAGAGGAGGGAATCCATTGGCATTAAGGGCAAACTTGTCCAAATTTGAAAATGTGGGTAGATGGGATGTAAATTAAAGGGGGTGGGTAACTTTTGGTTTTATTATATGAGGTTGGGTAGTTTAAGATTTGCCCCATTATTATAATAATAATAATCTATAATAGTTTATAGCAAGAAGAAATATTGAGATAAGGAAAAAGACAGAGATTAAAATGAGAATCTTTGAGAAATTTAAAGATTTTTGATGAATTAGTTCTCATTTCATTTTTTACGACTTGAAACGATATGTTGAGGAAATATACCATATTTAATTATATAGTATAATAATTATCTGAAATAGTGGAATTTTTAGTTAATCCTCGAAGACAGAAGTTATTATGAATTTAATTTGTATTTAATCTCCGCTTAAATTTCGACTATTAAGATAATATTAAGTCCTTGTAATTTTTAGGACTTGAGGTGTGTGTGATGGAATGATTATTTATGTTGGAGATGAGAGAAATGAGGAGTTGGGAGTTAATTAAAAGATGTAAAATAAGTTGAAAAAGAAAAGGAAAGAAGAAAAGAAAAACAAAATATATGAATAATAATAAAGTGAGTTAAAGATAATTGTTAGGAAATTCTTTTCTTTTATTTCCTTTCTTTTTTCTTCTTTCCTTATCACCAATCACCGCCACTTTCTTCTTTTGTTTTTATTTCCCTTGCTTTCCCCCTCAACACACACGCAACACCCTAGACTATATAACCATTAGCACACTTATGAATCTCTTGCGAACCCAGAAGAAAAACGTAGACGAGGAGTATATTAATCTTGTGATTAAAGTAAATTCCTTTGATTAACTCTTATGTATGAAAAATTGAAGAAATTAGCAAAGCCTATTCAGGCATAAAATTTCGAATGTGATGCTGATATCACATGATTTTGATTCTCTTTGATTCTCTTTAATTTGGGGGTTTCTGATTTCGATAGTCTTTTGAGAAGTTGAGCTTGATTATGTGTTAGATGATTGTAACAAGCATAGGTTTAATTTGTGAGAATTCTTAGTGATCAGTTTCCGGATTTTCGAAATTTGAGTTCTTGGTGAAGCTGGGAATTTTTTTTATCCTGATTTTATTTCTTAAAATGGATAAGGGTGATATGAAACTGATATTGTTTGATGCTTAAAATGAGTTTTTGGAACATTTTTGGAGCAGCCCTATGTCAAAAACAAAAATGATGCATTAAAATGGATTGGGCATTTTTGATCTTAGTGTCGTATGATTAGATTGATAAAGGGAATACGATATGTATATAAATTAGTGCTTATTTTGAAATTTGGGAAATTTTTTGGATCTCTCTAAGGACTGAATTCGAAATTTGAGTTTGGAATAATTGAGGTTTTAAATGTTTAAGTGTTATTTATTTTTATCGAAACCTAAAAAGTAATTTTCTTCTTCATTTTAAGCTGATTTTGGATCCATTAGAGTTTATAGAAAGGTTTTGTGTACTTTTCTATTTTTCTATTATTTTCCAACTTTAATTGTAGTTGAGTTTAATCAGGGGAATCATTTCTAAAATTTTAAACTTTTATAATTGAGAACTAGACGAGCTTGAGGAATGATGGGAACACATATATACATATATATGTGTTATAGCTTTATATGACTTTAATTAGGAATGAAGATGGATAAGATAAGTTAAACCCTCTTATCGAATAAATTCTTGATAAATTAAGACCTATGTTAAGTTTATTGAGAAAAGTTTAGAGAAGAAGATAAGAAGATAAGCTAAGTAGAGAAGGTTATTTCCTATTTTATTTTCATTTCTCTATCACTTTTATTTATTCCCTCATTTCAATGAAGGAACGAGCTGAAACTTGATGATTGGAAATAACTGAGGAAGGAAGAGTAGTAGGAAAAAGCTAGCCGGAGTCAGGTGGGCTTTCGAACTAAAATGAGATAAATGCGCCTCTATATCTATATGGGGATTATGTTTTCAAATTGTTGACTTGCCAAATATTTAATGTTTGTGTATGATACCACCTACTGAAGAAGGACGATATCGGGTCCTGTGTGATGCAGGATTTGTGTACACGTTGTGATTGTGTGCTTTCCATTTATTTTAGTTGGCCGATCACGGTGATTGAGAGGGAGGCCTACCTCTCAACACATAAGTTTATGAAATAGTAGTTGTGGTGCATACATAATGAGAATGATGATATGATTTATGACAGCTGTCTATGAAGTAAAAGTATTTTAGCACGCACATGATATATTTTACAACGAAATCTCTTGTGCTAAGCTTAAGAATGACAAGTTCAATATATAGCTTTAAGAAGCAGCTTTCAATGTTTTGGCATGTGTTCACTGAGTACTCAGTACTCAGCCCTGCATGTTATTTCTAAAATGTGCAGGCAAAGCTGGGATGAAGATGAGAGTGTGCCGAGCCGAGCTTTTGTTGTCATTTTGTGAAGTGTCTTATATATATGACGATGTCAATAGTTCGAGTTCTAGGATTATATGTCTGCATACATGTAATTCCCTTTTGATGATCCATTCCGCTGCAACACTTTGATGTTATTGTTGATGTTTTGATGTACATGAAGTTGAGAGTTATTATCTTCACCTGAACTTCGAGATAACTTTACTTATTTCATTGAAAGTTGTCTAATATTGTTAATGTATAAACGTTTATTATTTCTAGACGACTTTTAGTTATTGTTGAAAAGTTATCTCTAAATTTTGAGTATTCTTGATTCGGATTACCGAGCCCTTGAATATCCTTGTGTCCTGATGTCTTTTTGCCTATGAATCGTAGCATCGATATGATGTACTTCTTTTGAGCTTAAAATGGGCAGGTGATATTTCTTATGGTCGAAATTCCCTTGAGATAATTTGATCTGATTAATTTGAAAGTTGTTGTTGAGATCCTTATGCCTCATTTCAATTCATTTGATTAAGTTGCTAAATGAACATCTCTCTTATCTTGATTAATAGTGATGATTTGAAACAAGATATAAGTTATTATTTGGATTGTATAGTAGCTGCCCATTCCTTCATTCTCTAATCCGAAATACGTTTAGTTTTTCATTTATTTTTCTATTTTATTTATTTAGTCACATGTTACTAGGTTTAAATAATCTTTCATTTAAATCGGGCTGTGACAGTACCCAGTATCATTTTTGGTGTGAGATTGCGCCAAATTTTAGGTTAGATTAAAATGTTTGCTTAAAAAAATGTTTTAGGTTAGGTTTATATATTTGCTAAAAAAATGTCAGTTTGTTTCCCCTCCAACAGATAATCAAATCCGATCCTCTATTGCAGTTTCATATTGAATCTTCTATTATGACGACGGATTATTGATGATTTTTCAAATTGAGATTCAATTATCATAATTAGCTCACTTGTAAGCCTACTTCTCAAGAAGTTGGCCAACTCTTGGTAGTTTTTTCGTTTTCAGCTTTAAGATTACACTAGACAAACTAAACAAAAGATTCTTATACCATAGAAATTAAAACTAGCTAACATATACGTAACAAAAATGTTATGATGTTCACTATAGATATACTTAATATGTTCACGATTAACGTGTTAATGATATATATAAAGAAAACAAATTAAACAATACAAAAAAATAATAATTGAACTTTACTAAAAAAAGTACTACACTAATTGAAAAAAAAAATGTCACGTGGGGTACTAATATTAATGAATCAAAAATCAAATATTCTATATATGTTTTCCCAACTAATATTTAAAATCCTCTATATATTACTCTTACGACTTCAATATAGACCGGTAAACAGATAGGAAATGTACGGAACAGTCTCCAATTAGAAAGTGGTGAAGGTGGCTGGCAAATACAGCGTGGAAGTTGTACGGCACACACAAACTCGCCAAATTCGTGCAAGAATCACTCCCATCTCGTCACCAAATTCGAAGTTGTAAAGGCGGTGGCGGCGCCGGAACCGTCCTCCTCGCCTTTCTCCCTCCAGGCACGCACGCTTATGTGTGTGTTTGTGTGTTGGCACCAATTATTAATTTTTGCCTAATTTGGTGTACTAATTGACCAGAGATTCGATAAAGGAACGTGGGCGGTTTGCAGTGGTACAAAGAGAAATTTACGGTGGTGGATGACGAGAAACGAGTGAAAGTGGCGGAGGTGGTGGAAGGCGGCTACCTCGATCTAGGGTGGTTCACGCTTTATCGATTCAGATTGGAAGTGATAGAGGAATAGGGGAACGAAAATGATTGCTTAATTAATTCGATACACAATAAGAATACGAGCTCGATGAAGAGGCCGCTGCCAATTACGGCCTCGTTTCAATCCGACCCCTCTCCGCAATCATGAATGTCGGCAGCGTCACGTTAACAACTTTTTATTGAGCTTACTTTTTTTGGTATGATTTTTTTTTTAAGTTTATGTTTTAGGTATATATTTAAAATAATTTTTAAAAATATATATATCGTCATATAAGCTGCTGGCACAAGTATGCCCACGATAGGTAGTATAGCCTTCCTGAAAATAATAGTGAAGTAAATCAAATAAAATTATAATTGTTGATCAGTTTTATTCTTATTTTGAAAATTCTTGTTACTATAGATGTATGAAAGTACGATTAGTTGCAACTCAAATCATGAAAGGTATACTATTAAATTTATTGATATTATTATTTTTTAAATAGGGGCATGTAAGAAGAAATTTGAGAGCTTTGTTTAGAATTATCCCCTCGATGGCAAGTGGTAAGCCCAAATTTGAGGGTCTAATTCAATTCAAAGGCTAAGTAGCCACTCAAAATCCCTTTTTTTAGGACATACTTAAAAAAATATGGCCCCAGCCTTTATATTATTATTATTATTTTTTTGTTTTTTGTAAGTCTTAATGATATGGACATATATAATACTTTGTTGAGATCCACTATAAATACACGATCTTTATGGATTAAACGAGAACTAAAAAATTGTTCAAGTTGGACGGCCCAATGAAAATTGGACACCTAAGGACCATTCTAGGAAAAGGATTTCTCAAATTCTTTCCGCCTTTTCAAATTACTGTATATATTTGCAGACTTGAGTAGAGAGAGAGAAGCCATTGTAATAATTACATGAAATTCGATCAAAATATTAATTATCAAGGCTGAGATAGGTTTACAAGGGGAACGAACGACACCTGTTTATCGAAATTTCTCAACCAGAGCTCGAAGATCATGTCCGAAATTCAAGTAAGATTTCACTGCTTCTTGTTTTTTTTGTTTTTTTTAACTCGTATGTAAAACTATTTGAATTACCGTGACACTAACGAGGTACTGCGCGACAATTGCTTCTAGTCATGCATTGACGTGAAGAAAGTGCAAGAGAATGGACGCCATGAATGGCGAAACCCTGTTGCCGGAAGCCATGATTCAACACATACAGTCTTTCATGAGCGGAAAAGAGGCTGCTCGATCCACGCTGCTCTCCAAATCATGGTACAATGCCTGGTTAACTCGCCCTACCATCGATTTAGATGATCGCGACTTCGATTATCGATATCAGCTGTTTGAGGAATTTGCGAAGAAGACAATGCAAAGGTACCAAGACTTGAATCTGAAGATCGAGAGTTTCAGGCTACGTAGCTACGGTTTAGAAAGAAGGGATGCACATGACTTGATCGCCAATGCAATCAAAATTGGAGCTACCGATCTCCGAATCGATTTCTTCTCATTCACTCCGTTGCCACAAGAGGTGCTTGAATGCAAATCCCTGGTCACATTATGTGCATCGGGGGGCCGAGTTAATGAGGACACCGTGATTAGTTGTTCATGCCTCAAATCCCTCCGCTTAGACTCTGTGGCAATCCCGAGCAATGTGTTCAAGGCTATAATCACGTGCTGCATTTCGATGGAGGAATTGTCACTCACTGCAATGGCTTTGCATTGAGCTTGGCGAATCTGTATGAGCTCCACAAGCTTAGTCGTCTATATCGTCATGGGATTGAGGTTGATGCCAAGTCTTTCACCGACTTCGCATCCAGATTTCCTTGCTTGAAGGATCTCACCATTCTTTATTGCAATTTCGATGGCTACACAAGGCTACAAATTGCTTCCACTTCACTTAGAACCATTAATACATTTGGGCCGGCGAGCGAATCACAGTACAACGCCACTTTTGAAGTTCCAAACAGTCAGAAATTTACTTACTCGGGTTACGGTATACCATCCCAACTTTCTATTAAAGTAGGATCTTCAAGGGATTGGGAGCTTAAGCTTTTTCTATTTTGCAGACATGTTGATAAGTCTTGGTATCTAGACCTCAAAAATATTCTGGCAAAGTATAGGCTATCAAGAACCTCTTTGTCTATAGTCATTCACTAAGAGGTTTGTGCATGATGAGGTTGATACTGAAGTTGTACCAGAACCTGCTGTGGTTGATGATTGAAGATTGATAAATCACCTTCTTCATTTGATTCAGTTCTTGACAATTTATTTGGGATTTGTCGCCCCAAGTTCATCACTCGATACCGTTTGGCTAACTTAATCACTAGCCATACCTCGTTTAAAGATGTTTACAAGAGATTGATGCACCAAGTTATAACTCCAAATCGTGGGATTCCAGATCGAGATTTGTTTGAGAAGTTTGGTCTTAAGAAAGTGAATATAGAAGTCTACGAAATGTATGGTGCAAACCGGCTGCATCTCCTTTTGAAGACGCCTCTTGATGTTACAAAACCTCCAGAAAAAAGTCAAAAGGTTAGGTTTGAATTAATATGGGACTTTTGATACTAACATCGGTTTGTTTACCATCACTCTTTTAGGATACTCCAAATCATGTATGGGTCAAACCTTAAAATAGCCATTTAGATATTATAAATCAAAAAAGTAGCCACAAAGATAAAAAAAACTAAAAAAATAGCCACACTTACCAAATTACTCTTTAATCCCTAATTCCTTTTTTTTTTTTTTTTTTAAATAGCCATCACCTATCTCTAATTCTAGAAGATTTTCAAGCTCGACAACAACAGTAGCACCGCGGTCGTGAATCGGGAATCCTCGCCGGAATTCGTGAGTCGAGCGCCGGATTCGTGCTGGAGCATTTTCATTGTCAAAGCTCGTTAAGATGGAGGAAGAACGCTCATCCTCAGGTTCCGATTTTGAAGAACGCCCCCAATTGAAACGTCCAATTCCGGGAATGGTATTTACATCTAATCATTAAGTAGTTTTTTCTTTCTTTCTTTTTTTTCCTCCTGTTTTCGAATTCTAGAGCAAATTTTGTTGTGATTTATTAGGCATATTTGAATGGATTTTGCATATTTGAGTGGCAATTGTTTAAGTTGTAGTAATACTATGAGTTTCTTGAATACATGATTCCATTGCTGTCTTGTATTGCTAAGGTCATGTATTTTTGAGATAATTATTGAAATACATGAATATGATTGCTGTTGGATGAATTTAAGATTACACGAGTCTATTCGTCATGTATTGTAACTATAGAAAAGAAAGTCTGATGTTCATCATATTTAGTACTCCTCTACTATGATAAATGATTAGGAAAAGAAAATTATCATCTAGGCTGACACTGACATATGCTAAGATCAGTCTGAACAATTTAATTTCATGAAGTTTCTAGCTCTGATTTAGTACTATATTTGAGATGATTTCATTCATTGTTTGTTTTAATTATTGGTTTTTAGGATGGATGGCCATACAAAAGAGAATCTATGCAAGCAGTCAAGTTTACACCTAACCTTTTCTGTAAGGAAAAAATTCTAGAACAGATACGTGACACATTGACGTGTTTTGGAACGGGCCATCCACTATGTCATGACAAGACAGATTGTATTACCTAATGATGGTGGAGACAAAACAGAGATATCTTTTTACATAAATAACAAGAGGCTGCGTGAGGTTTGAATTCACATTGATCACAGGTTTGAAGTTTGGGGGGTCGTCTTTCAATCACAATGGTAATAATCCAATCCCACATAAGTCCTTGTACACTTGAGAATTGGAAAACATCTAAGTCAGCGTCGAAGACTTGTTGGTGAAGTTTACTGAAAAAGAGATTGGCAAGAACCCGGACGATTACATTAAGGTGGCTAAGATCTTATTTGTATACTTTGTGCTGATTGGTAAAGATCCAAAGAGGACAATGGTTTCAGATTGGATGTGGGTTTTGGTTGAGGATAAGGAAGCTTGGGACTCTTTCCCTTGGGGAAGTTATTCTTATCAAGTATTGTTGCACTACTTGAAGAATATTAAAACTCATCCTGCAGGAAAAAAAAAAGGGAATCTTATGGCATATATGGCTTCACTACAGCTTTTATGGTAAGTTTTAAATCTTGTATTACAATAACTATTTCAAACACTCAAAATTTAAATTTTAACATTTGTTGTTCACTGTGGTAGACTTGGATCTATTCTGCAATACCACAATTAGGGGAAGCCTTTGGTGGTGTAGCATCCACTACCAATACTCCTAGAATATTGAGGTATCACTACAAAAGGTCAAATGGGACAGTTTCAGAGGTCTCGGGCGAGGTATATATAAGCTATATTCCGATTTTCATATTTTTTTTATATTTTACAAAGCAAATACCATTGATTTTAACGACGTATAACTAATACATGAGCTCAAGATTGACTATTCGTGTATTTCTCTAAAAAATACCTGAAATACACGAATACATGAGCTCTGACTCGTGTAATCGTGTATTTTTCTGCAATACACAAATACATGAGCTCTAACTCGTGTAATCGTGTATTTCTCTAAAAAATACCTGCAATACACGAATACATGAGCTCTGACTCGTGTAATCGTGTATTTCTCTAAAAAATACCTACAATACACGAATACATGAGCTCAAGATTGACTATTTGTGTATTTCTCTAAAAAATATCTAAAATACACGAATACATGAGCTCTGACTCGTGTGATTGTGTATTTTCTGCAATGCACGAATACATGAGCTCTGACTCGTGTAATCGTGTATTTCTCTAAAAAATACCTGCAATACACGAATACATGAGCTCTGACTCGTTTAATCGTGTATTAACACAAAATACACCTGCAATACACGAACATATAAGCTTGAGCTCACGCATTTGTACAGGTGATTATTATTGTGAACATGCCTCTACATTGGGTTACTTGTTGTGTGAACTTACATGAGTCATATATCATGATATACGATTCTAAACAACACACATATGAGGAAAGTGATTTGAAGACAGGAGGCAGTTTTTTATCCCTTTCTCACGTATTTTACCGCAAGTGCTAAAGTACTTTGGGTTTTATGATGGGAGGCCAGATTTGATACCGTGTCTAACTCAATGGAGAATACTACATCCTGAAGAAGGCAACCTCTACATGCAGAATGATGATAAAAATTCTTGTGCTTATGCTTTGAAGTATGTTGAAGCCATTCTTACAGGAAAGTTTGAAGAAGGATTTGATGCAAAGGAGCTGAAGAAGTACAGAATGCATCTGTCAAAGTCAATTTACAACTTCAGCACTGATGAAGCTACACTTGAAGCCTAACTTTTTATACTTGTATTAGATCTTTTTATATGTTATTTATTTTGGATTTTCACTTTTTGCTCATGTAAGCATGTCAACATTCGAAAAGTTTTTGATTTCCCAATCTAAATATAGTACATGCGCTTGAAAATTTGTTTATTCATGGATTTATTACAGGAAAATGATTAATACATGAATACACCAGTCTTCATCTCCTGTATATGTGTATTAAACAGCTATAATCAGTAAATACACGAATACACGAGTTGGTACTCATGTATTATGTGTATTGTACAAGATTTACACGAATGCAAGAACTTTCAATTCCTGTATTTGTACATTGATTCCCTGAATACATAAATATGTTCATGCCTAAAAAATAACAAAAAAACTAAAGTTCAGTTTATGAATTAAAATCAAAACACTAATATATGTTCAGTAATCAAATCATAACTCCAAACCAAAACTAAAAATATCTCCAAACATCACCAATAATAACGGTTTTCGGAGCTGAATTCAAATGAAAATTCAATTTCCACCAATATTAAAGAAGGGGCATTTCCTACGAGTGTGTGAAGTATCATCACATATGCTGCAACTTTTAGGGCGACGAGCTCTCGAGACGACTAGTTCTTCAACTTGTAGAGTTGGAATGTATGTGGTGCATCTAGATCGATAATGCATCACATTTGTATTGTACACAATCCTGCGAGTCATCAATTGGAAGTGAAGTTTGGTATAGTGCACCGGGAATATCCCACTGATTATTGCTTGTGCTTCCTTCTGGCACAACAAGCCTATTCTTTGTAGATAAATGGCTACTAACAGGTTGATCAACCTCATAAAGATCTTCATCATCTATGCTGTCATACTCTTTTTCCACACCATCCATATTCTCGTTATCACTCAAATCCTGCAGACTTTCAGTTGATGTATGATTCTCACCATCATCTACATTATCATTTTGAGGGGGTTGATAGTTCTCCTTGAAGACTTTGACAACCATGCATCACAACACTCAACTAACAAGTTAAACGCACCGACGGGAGGAGAGAAAACTAGAAAACAAATAGAAATATATATTTTTTTAAAGAAAAATGAAAATAAACACAAATATAAGAACAATCACACAATTAATCACCTAAAGCCTTCCCTGGCAACGGCGCCAAAATTTTGTTTCACCTAAAAAGTGCTAGCAACAAACTAGGTCTATTGTAGAACTTAATCAAGTAAAACCCGAATGTCGAATCTCAAGAAAAACTTAACAGGGTAACTAATCATATGAAACACACACTCTAAACACTCTACGAAAGCAAGTAAATATTTAAAAGTTTTTGATTAATTCCTAGACTTTAACTAAATGAAAGCAATTAAATCTATTCTAGACTTGAAAGTAATTAAAGACAAATAAATAATTAAAAATGATTAAACTTAGACTAAAACTTAGAACTAAATTAAAAGTAATAAATCTATCTAGGCATAAATTGAAAGGAAAGCAATAAAGAAAACGATTAAAACTAAACTAGTGCAAAGGAATCTAAACATGCTTGTGAAAATAAATCTAAAGGACTCAAAGCAAGTAATTTGATCTTAGAAAGCAAATAAATAAGAAAAGCAAAATAAAATGCAAAGCAATTTAAAAATAAATCTAAGAAATTAACTAAACTTACGAAGCAAAAGACGAACGAAGAACGAAGAACTTAGGAGGAATGAAAACTTGAATTAATCGAACGAAGAACTTGAATCTGGATCACAAATTTCTCCAAGTAATACTTAAACTAAATCTAAGGTTTTTAAGAGCTAAAAACTAAGGAGAATAATATATCAAAAGTGTCTTCTTTTGTCCAAGCTATTACATATATATATTAAGGGGAAAACCTAGATAAACTAGGAAACAAATAAGTAAAATCCACCGGGGCTCGCGGTTGCGAGGGGTCCGATCCTGTCCATCCTCGCTGTCGTGAGGGTGCTCGCAGCCGCGACCTCTCGGTTGCCAGTCCTCTTCCTTGATCTCTTCCTTGATGCTTCTTTTTCTCTTGTTTCTTTCACTCTTCCTCGCTCGAACACTCCTTTTACCATTTTCCTTTATTAAGCACATACGACCCCGACTCACCTAAAACACATAAAACAGACGAGGAAAATGAACAAAGTAGAATAAAACGAACTCACACAATAGCTATAAAAACACACAAAAAAACACTACACATATAGCATGCTTCAACTCAAGAGAATTGGTTCTAGTGTGGTTACCTTGATGAAGTAGGAGTGTTAGGGGCTGTTGCAGGGGAGAAAAATGTATGGAGCCCTACTCCTATTTTCCTTCTGCTACTGCTACTGCTCAGCTCTTCACTCTTACTTTCTCTAAGTGTTTCAGATTGACTAAGTGTATATCTTGAAAGCTTAGGTAGGAGGGTGTATATATGCTGGTGGTTAACTTGGCTTGCTATGGTAAATTCTCTGCACCAAAGCCCCCTAATTCTTCTCCTCATTAACTACTGATTTAACCTCTCTTACTGCATGTTTTTGGGGCCCAAGGTGCAGCTATGTTTGTAGTTGTTCTGCTGCAGAGGAGAAGATTTTGGTGTTCCCTCTTGTGAACTAGAAATTAGAATCGTGTACTCCCTCCCATTATCTTCATTGATTGCTCACTAGCCTACAATTTTTGACTTTGAAGCATTTGTAGTTTAATGGTTTTATCTTTGTATTTAAAATTATAGTTTGTAAAGTTGTAATATACATATAGATTTTCAGTTGTAAAGCCTTTATTTACTAAATTGGGCTTGGTTTAATTTCTTGAGTGAGTAGTGGGCTTAGTGCCATAATTAATTAGCTAATGGACTCAGCCCAATCGAAATCATGAATTGGGCTTGGCCCGATAACACACTAATATATCTCGTGAAGAAATAATCGAAATACTAGAATCGAATTAACTTGATAACTTATAACAAAGTAATAATTTAATACTTAGTCAATATCGAAATCAAGTGTCTACTCGATTATTTGATAATTAACTAAGAATTATAGAAATCCAAGTGGCTACTTGATTTATTATAGAATTTCTTCTATAGAATTCTATTACACAAATGAAATTTTAAATTGCTAAGAGCGAATAATTTCTTTAGATCACTTCTAAAGTAGATAGGGAAATACGGGGCATTACATAATCCTACCCCCTTAAAAGAAATTTCATCACAAAATTTGCATCCTTAATTAAATAGCTCTGGGTATTTTTCTTTCATTTTATCCTCAAGCTCCCACGTGGCTTCTTCTTGCCCGTGATGCTTTCAGAAAACCTTCACTGAGGTGATCGATTTATTTCTAAGCTGTTGCACCTTGCGGTCTAAAATTGCTTCTGGTCTGTTCTTATAGCTGAAGTCTGGATTGAGTTCTACTTCATCTTGGTAAATTGCGTGCTTCGGGTCATGCACATATTTCCTAAGCTGTGAAATATGGAAAACATTGTGTACGTTTCCAAAACTTGGCGGCAATGCTAATCTGTATGCTACTGGCCTATTCTTTCTAGAATTTCATAAGGTCCAATGAAACGAGGTCCCAACTTTCTTTGACACCGAACCTCACTATCCCCTTGGAATGAGATACTTTCAAAAGTACTTTGTCTTCTATTTCAAACTGAATTTCAGTTCGTCTATTATCTGCATAGGATTTTAGTTTATCCTGAGCCTCTTTAATCCTCTCTCTAATTTTCCGCACAATTTTGATCATTTCACTGATCGCTTCAGGGCTTAGTATTTTCCTCTCACCTACTTCATCCCAATAAAGTGGTGATCTACACTTTCTCCCGTGTACTACCTCGTATGGTGCCATATCTATGGTCGCCTGATAGCTTTTGTTGTAAGCAAATTCGATCAGGGGTAACACTAGCTCCTAGTGACCGCCTCGATCGAGCACAACTATTCTCAGCATATCCTAGAGGGTCTGAATTGTTATCTTCGATTGTCCATCTATCTGAGGATGGAAGGCAGTGCTAAAATTTAATCTAGTGCCTAATTCCTTTTGTAAACTTAACCAGAATCTCGATGTGAATTTTGAATCTCGGTCTGACATGATTGAAACTGGCATACCATGCAAACGTACGATTTCCCAAATGTACAATTGAGCCAATTTTTCCAATGTATGAGGTATCAGAATTGGAATAAAGTGAGCACTCTTGGTTAGACGGTCTATAATTACCCAGATAGTTGTATTCCCTCTTCTCGACTTTGGTAATCCCGTCGTAAAATCCATGGCGATATGCTCCCATTTCCACTGTGGAATTTATAGGGGTTGCAACTTGTCATAAGGTCGTTGGTGCAGAGCTTTCACTTGTTGACTGGCAAGGCACCTTCCAACAAATGAAGCTATGTCCCTCTTCATTCCGTCCCCCCAGAATTTCTTCTTCAGGTCTTGGTACATCTTTGTACTCCCAGGGTGGGCGGTGTACGGTGTATCGTGAACTTCGCTCAGAATTTCACTCCTGAGTTCCTCATTTGGTGGAATGCACAATCTCCTTCGATTGTAATTGCATTGTCTGCTTCTTCACGATAACCTCCGGGCTTTCCCGTTCTTATCTTCAATCGTATCTTTTCAAGCGTTTCATCTTTTCTCTGAGCATCTAGGATTCGACTTCTCAAGTCAGATTCTATTGTCATCGTAGCGATGATTTCTTTCACCGTCTTTGGTGGCGGCGCTATTTCTAGGTTCATCTTATTGAACTCTTGAATAAGTGACTATTTGTTTCATGTGTTTTTGTGTGCATTTTGTTAGTTAAATTGAGTGTGTTTTGTTTTGATTTTTGTTACTTTTATATGTTTATTGTGCTCAAGTGTAGGAAAGGTGGATGCAAGGATCGAGAGGATGAAAGAGTCGAGAAGAGAAGGAAAAGCTCAAAAGAATGAGGAAACAAGGAAGAAAATCCGCAGCAAGAGGCTGGTGGCGCTCATCCATGCCTGGCGGCCACCCAGCCGAGATTCGGAGAGGTTTCCGCTGAAGGCAGTGAGCGGCCGCTCACTGTAGCTAGCGGCCGCTCATTGTAGCCGGCGGCCGCTCACTCTGGCCGACTTTAGTATTTTAATTCCTTATTAGATTAGGTTTTTTCCAAACCTATAAATATGTAAACTTCTTAGAACAAAAATACTTTGGCCTACATTAGTTTTTAACTTTCAAATACTCTAGTTTAACTTTAGATTTTTGCTTTCAAAGTTCGAGGATCCGGATTCGAGTTTCATTAATTCAAGCTTTCAACTTTCTTCTTAAATCTCTAGTTCTTTGTTCGCTTATTTCATTTAAGTTCTTTGTCTTGATTTATTCTTAGATTCGTTTTACTTAAGCTGTTTCCTTAGATTCGTTTTATAGTTATTTGTATGTTCTTTATTTGATTTATATTCCAAGTCTTAATTCATTGTTTTAATTTACTTAGATTTATTTTCAAGAGCATGTTTAAATTCGTTTGCATTAGATTAGTTTTAATTGCTTTCTTTCTTGCTTATTTTTAAATACTTGCCTAGGTAAAGATTTATAGCTTTCATCTTAGTTTTAAGTTTAGGTTTAAGGTTTAATTGTTTTTATTTATTTGCTTATCTTTAATTGCTTTTGTTTATTTTTAAGTTATTTGCCTAGGTATTATTTCAAAACTCCTAAATAATCTTTTACTTGCTTTCTTAGAGTGTTTAGTGCGTGTGTAATCACATAATTAAATACCCTGTTAAGTTTTCCTTGAGATTCGATATTCGGGTTTTACTTAGTTAGGCTACGATAGACCTAGTTCACTGGTGAGTAGGAATGCTAGTTTTGAGTGAGTTTTGCGACTCAAGGCATCAGCCACTACGTTGACTTTACCCGGGTGATAATTGATTTCACAATCATAGTCTTTCACTAACTCGAGCCACCTTCTCTGTCTCATATTAAGGTCTCGTTGCTCGAAGAAGTATTTAAGGCTTTTGTGATCCGTGAAAATTTCACAACGGACTCTGTAGAGGTGGTGTCTCCAAATTTTTCAGGACATGCAAAATTACTGCTAATTCTAGGTTGTGGGTTAGATAATTGAGCCTCGTGGGGTCTAAGCTGTAAAGATGCATATGCCATTGACGTGATTATGTCGATGCCGTTGTCTCCGGTGGAACCGCGGCTCCACGTTGCTATTACTGGGGTCAACAGCAACGTCTCCAGTGCTTGCAACCGTTGCCAAGGCCGCCTACTTCGCTCAGTTTCCTATTCTTCATCACCCGGCGCCACGAGTGGAGCCCTAGTAGCATCGACAGTGCTACCGCCTTCGCTGGGACAGAGCTAAGCTCTGCTCGCCTTCAACTAGGCGGCTCCGGCCGGCTCCTCCGACTTTCTCTCTTATTTAATTATTTATATAATCTTTTATTTATCAATATTAAGTTACTGATCCTCATTCTTTATTTTTTGTTTTGCAGGCTCCGGCGATGCAATGTGGAGGGTGTTGTTGCTGCCTCTCTGCCGTCAGGACTTCGGCCTCGACGGAGGTTCGATTCCTTCATTTTCTATCTCTATTTTTATTTGCTTTGTTATTTTACTCCAACTTATAGAATTCCAATAGTGGGTATGCATTTGTATGTTTGAAGCTGATGCTTTAGTCTAGATTTGGTTTAAGCTGGTTGATTCTTACCCTTAGAAATTTTCAGAATCTAGATACATTTTCATGCCTTGAATTTCTGAGTTACCACATGCTATTTGTTTCCTTGATTTAAGTGTTAATCACACTTACTTCTAAAATGAGCATGCTATATTATTAGGCTTGAGGTGTTTCATTCACAAGTGTTTATGCTTCTAGTTTCATAAATGCATTTTTTTAACCAAGCCCATAGCTAATAAAGGCTTATTAGCCGAAAACACAAGCAGTAATTGAGGATCACATTCATTCAATAAAAATGAATTATTTAAGTTACAAATTACAAACATAATTCTACAAGTCAATAATTGTAGGCTGGAGCAACTAATGAATACAGGTGAGCGTGGTTCGAAATACCTTGATGAAGTGGGAGTGGTAGGGGCTGGTGGGAAAAATAGAGGGCCTCTGCAACTTCTCTCCTTCACTCTCACTCTCTTTTGTTCTTTCTATGTATTTCAGATTTTTGGTGGTGTAAAATGGTACAGTGTTGGCTGCTTTAAGAGGGGTTTATATATGCTTTGTGAGTTTATTCTCTGCACAATAATTCTCCCAAGCATTACCTTCATTTATGACTTGCTCTTACTTCTCTTTGCAGGTTTTTGGGGCTCAAGGGTGGCTACTATGCACAACTAGCCTGTGGAGGAGATTAATGTGTTCCCCTTTTTGAATTAGAAGTTAGAATCGTGTACTCCCCCCCTTGTATCTTCATTAGTTGCTCACAGCCTACAATTATTGACTTGTAGAATTATGTTTGTAATTTGTAACTTAATCTATTCATTTTTATTGAATGAATGTGATCCTCAATTACTGCTTGTGTTTTCGGCTAATAGCCTTTATTAGCTATGGCTTGGTTAAAAGAAAATGCATTATGCTAATGGTTTGGCCCGTTTACATACTAATGTATCTCGTGAATAAATAATCGAAACTACTAGAATCGATTTAACTTGTTAACTTATAACAAGCAATAATTTACTACTTAGTCCAATATCGAAATCAAATGTCTACTCAATTACTCGATAGTTAACCAATAATTATTGGGAATCAAGTGGCTACTCGATTTACTATAGAATTTCCTCTAGAGTATTCTATTATACCGAAGTGATATTAAATCACTAAAAGAGGATAATTTACTCTATTATGGGACGTTACAGTAGGAAATGCATCGAGAAAAGGACGACTTCACCCCCCAAATGGGTTCTTATAATATTTATCTTTTAATAACAAAATACATATCAGTAGGGTAACGTGGTATATTATATTATAAGTAAATATAATTTATTACTTATATATATTGATTAATGTTCATGCATTTCGATTTCTCAAAGAACTTTTTTAAAACTTTAATATTATTGTTCATGATTTTGATTTCTTAAAAACATTTTGCATTAATTGTTGGCAGTATTTGTTAGCATTTGTTAAAGAGAGAAGAGGTGTATCATCGGAAAAACCATTGATTATTCATATAGATAAAAATAAAATTTTCACATTATTTCATTTTTTGTCTTTTTTTCATTAGGAAATATTCTAATTTATGTATTCCCTCCGTTTTTTTCGATGTGGCTCATTTCTTTTGGGTACACATGTTAAGAAATATAATAAAAAAATTCAATATGTGGTATAATAAATGTAGATTAATTAAAAATAAATTAGTTGTTAGGGATAAATGTATGATGTGTTGGGCTATAAAAGGAAACAGACCCAATCTTGATGTAAGGGCTTTCGCTTTTGGTATGATGAATTTTGCTCTATTTCCAGTTGCTGCTTTGTGTTGTAATGTAAGTGTTTGTCACGAATGCTATGTTGATTAGGGTTGAGAGTTGCAGTTTGTCGGACAAGGAGGCTTCGGAGGCGGTGGTCGCAGGGAAGGAGGAGGAGTTTGACTTGGTTGAAGAAGGGCTGAAGGAGAGAACCGTGTCGGGCTTCTACAATAGTGGCTAGGCATATTTAGTTATGTTTTGGGCTTTTTGAGTTATGGGCCTATATGTTTAGCCCAACTTAATATTTAGTAGTTTATAGCTGTAAGTCTTTTAATTATGGTACTATGATCCACATATAAATAGTGTGGTGTGCATGTAGAAACCCTAAGCTTATGGAATTATCTTTTCTCTGCCTTCGCCTCTCTTCCTATCTTTCTATTCTCTCTCTTCTCCTTTAACGGTATTCATAAAGATTACATTTTTATTTATAAACTCATTCTTATATTATCTATTTGATATTATAAATTACAAAAAACAGTAGCAAACATAACAATTGGTATATCAGAGCCCAGGTTTTGCTGTCTTAAGCAATTTTCTGGGTGAAGACATGGCTGATGGTACACGAGTGAAGGAGCTTTTGGAAGCTCAAAAGAGGTTGGACCAAGTTCTTTAGGTTGAATCTCTGAAACACACTGCAGCTGAGGAACGTTTGAGTGAGAAAATATCTGGTATTGATCAGAAGGTGGAAAAGAAGATGGAAGGAATTGAAAAGAAGTGTGATCACCTGACCAATACTTTGGCGGATATCCAGCTTCAACTGCTCAATTTGGGAAATAACAGAGGTAAATCTTCCTTGCTGGGTAATTTTCATCATTCTGAAGGAAGTCATATCAAGCGCACCCCATTTTCATCAAAATATAAGACTGATTTTTCATCTGCATCTACTGGAGGAGGTAATTCCCTGCATAAGGTGGATTTCCCTAAGTTTAATGGTTCTAATCCGAGAGCATGGATTTTAAAATGCAATAGTTATTTTAAACTCACATCAGCTATGAGTGAAGAGCATATGGTTTAGATGGCCATTCATAATTTTGAGGGTAAAGCTTTGCAATGGATACAGAATTTTGGTGATGATAGTATTATGGAAGTAACTACCAGGAAGATAGAGGGGGTAGCTGTACACAAGCCTAACACAAATAACAACAGCAGGGTACCCATCAAAATGCTCACTAGTGCAGAAATGGCAGCTAGAAGAGAAAAGGAGTTGTGCTACAACTGTGATGAGCCATTTGTAATTGGGCACAAATGCAAACACAAGGTTTTTTATATGGAGATGACAGAGGAACAGGAATTATCCCATTTATAGAATGAAGAGTACTTTGTAGATTTTATCTACTTGAAGGAGAAGCTATAGAGGAAATTCAAATGACTACTCATGCTTTGGAAGGGGGTTCTAGTTCCAGAACCGTGAGGGTAATTGGAGAAGTGGGTGATAGGAGGCTAAAGATACTAATTGACACAGGTAGTACCCTCAGTTTCTTGCAGGAAAAGGTGGCTGATGAATTGGGAATTCATGTGGATAGGGATAGGCCCTTGCTCATTAAGGTGGCTAATGGGCATAAGCTTGTCAGTACTAAAGTTGCTCATGACCTTACTTGGACAATTCAAGGTCATTCATTCACATTTTCCCCCAGAATTTTAAAGAATGAAGGATATGATCTTATCTTAGGAAGTGACTAGTTGGAGTTCTGTTCACCTATTGGTTTGGATTATAAGAAGATGAATTTTACAGTTTTTGTGGGAGGAAGGAAGGTTAAGTTGAAAGCTATATCTGATAATCAGGAATTTCAGATGATTGAAGCACAAGAATTATATCAGATGATGCACAAAAGCTTGAATGATATTGATGAAATCTATCTAATCAATCCGATACCTGAAGAAAATGAGGAAGAGAATATGGCTGAGATTGATCAGGTTTTGGAGGAGTTTTCAAATGCTTTTGCAGAACCTTCAGCACTGCCACCTATGAGGGGAGTTGAGCATCAGATAATTCTGAAAAAAGGGAGTGTTCCAAAGCATCAATATCCTTACAGAACCACTCATAGCAATAAGAATGAAATTGAAAAAATAGTGAAAGAGCTATTTGATTCTGGAGTTATTCAACATAGTAAAAGCCCATTTGCTTCCCCTGTATTGCTAGTCAAGAAGAAAGATGGCAGTTGGAGGATGTGTGTGGATTATAGGTACCTTCATTCACTCACAGTTAAGCATGATTATCCTATACCCCCTCATTGATGAATTGCTAGATGAGTTTCATGGTGCTAAGTACTTTTCTAAGATGGATTTAAGGTCAGAGTATTTCCAAATCCTTATGAGGGAAGAAGATAGGTATTTGACTGCTTTTAGTACTCATCATGGGCACTTTGAGTATTTGGTCATGCCTTTTGGATTGTGCAACGCACCTGTCACTTTCCAATCATTAATGAATCAGGTTTTTCAACCTTATCTTAGGAAATTTATGTTGGTTTTCTTTGATGACATTCTAGTTTACAGTCCTACTTAGGGAGAACACATGCAGCATCTGAGGTGTGTGTTGGTTAAGTTGAGAGAGAATACATTATATGCAAAAAAGAGTAAATGTCTGTTTGGTAAACAAAGGGTGGAATATTTAGGGCATATCATTTCACATGAGGAGGGTTCAACTGATCCAGAAAAGATTGTCAGTATGGAGAATTGGCCAACTCCTAAAACAGTTAAACAGCTGAGAGGATTTTTGGGTTTAACAGGATATTACAGGAAGTTTATAAGGGGTTATGGTGTTATCAGCAAACCACTCACTGAACTTCTTAAGAAGGATAGTTTCTACTGGATTGAGGAAGCAGACCAAGCTTTTAAGGCTCTAAAAATAGCCATGACAGAGGCTCCAGTGTTGTCCCTACCAGATTTCACTAAACCCTTCATTTTGGAAACTGATGCTAGTGGAAAAGGGGTAGGAGCAGTGCTAATGCAGAATAGGAGGCCTATAGCTTTCATGAGTAAAGCTCTATGTCCTAGAAATCAGGCTCTCTCTGTGTATGAAATGGAATTTCTGGCAGTGGTAATGGCAGTAGAGAAGTGGAGATCCTACTTGCAAGGGCATAAATTTATCATAAAGACTGATCAACAAGCTCTGAGGCACCTGTTGGATCAAAAACTAATGAATCCAGTACAACAGAAATGGATAACTAAGGTGCTGGGATTAAACTATGAGATTCAGTACAAGAGTGGGGCTGAGAACAAGGTAGCAGACGCCTTATCAAGGTGCACAAATGTTGATGAGGATTGTTATGGGACAACTACTGCAGTACCTATTTGGATGCAGAAGGTGAAATCTAGCTATGAAGGAGATGCTCCTATCACTCAGATCATTACTAGTAAGGCTATTGAATCAGCAGCACATCCAGAATATCAATTGGAAGCTGGGATTCTGAGGTATAGAAATAGAGTAGTTGTTGGGTCTACTACATATTTGAGATCTGAGATCTTGAGTGAGGTACATGATACCTCATTTGGTGGGCATTCAGGAGTTATGGGAACCTACTCTAGGCTGAAGACTTTCTTCTATTAGCCTAATATGAAGAAGGATGTTGAGGAAATGGTCAGAGAATGATACCTATCAAAGGAACAAGGCTGATCACAGTCCCTACCCAGGTTTATTACAACCCCTGCCTATTTCTGATAAGGCCTGGACACATATATCTATGGATTTTGTGGAGGGCTTACCTAAATCAATAGGTAAGGATGTGATTATGGTAGTAGTGGATCGTCTAAGTAAATATGGTCATTTTCTAGCATTATCCCACCCTTTCAATGCCCAATCAGTGGCAAAATTATTTCTTGATAACATCTACAAGTTACATGGCCCTCCAGTGAGCATACTATTAGATAGAGACAAAGTATTTACCAGTTTATTTTGGAAAGAGTTATTCAGATTGATGGGTACTAAGTTGGAGATGTCATCTGCCTACCATCCCCAGACAGATGGGCAAACTGAAAGGCTTAACCAATGTTTGGAAACTTATCTCAGGTGTATGGCTGGATCTACACCTAAACAGTGGGCAAAGTGGTTGTCACTTGCTGAGTACTGGTATAATACTAACTACCATAGTGGTCTTAAATGCACACCCTATCACGCACTCTATGGGACGCCAACCCTCATACTGGCTTGAGTTCTTATCTACATTCAGATAATCAAGAAGTGAAGGAATGGCATCTTGCAGAGGCAGAATGTGGTGAGGCAATTAAAAGAAAATCTTAAACTAGCACAGTCAAGAATGGAGTTCTATGCTAATCTAAAGAGGGCAGAAAGATCTTTTGAGATGGGAGAGTTTGTTTACCTGAAGTTACAACCTTTTCGCCAGAACTCCTTGTCTCTGCGCCGGAATCAAAAGCTGACTGCTCGTTACTACGGTCCTTACAAGATTCTGGAAAAAATTGGGAAGGTAGCCTACAGGTTAGATTTACCAGATACATCCAAGATCCATCCGGTTTTTCATGTATCTTTACTTAAGAAGTGTGTGGGAAAAAATGTTATACCTTCTGGAGAATTACCTGATGTTGATGCTAAAGGACACTTCAAGATGGCGCCTTTTGCTATTCTCCAGCACCGTGTGGTCAATCGTGGAGGTGTGGAAATTCCTCAGGTTCTAGTACAGTGGTCAAAAGGGGATTCAGGGATTACAAGTTAGGAGGATTTGAAATTGGTTAAAAAGAAATTCAAGAGCACCGATCCTTGGGGACAAGGATCTGAAAATGGGGGTACGATGCTATGTTGATTGGGGTTAAGAGTTGCAGTTTGTCGGACAAGGAGGCTTCGGAGGCGGTGGTCGCAGGGAAGGAGGAGGAGTTTGACTTGGTTGAAGAAGGGCTGAAGGAGAGAACCGTTTCGGGCTTCTACAATAGTGGCTAGGCATATTTAGTTATGTTTTGGGCTTTTTGAGTTATGGGCCTATATGTTTAGCCCAACTTAATATTTAGTAGTTTATAGCTGTAAGTCTTTTAATTATGGTACTATGATCCACATATAAATAGTGTGGTGTGCATGTAGGAACCCTAAGCTTATGGAATTATCTTGAACCCTAAGCTTATGGAATTATCTTTTCTCTGCATTCGCCTCTCTTCCTATCTTTCTATTCTCTCTCTTCTCCTTTAACGGTATTCATAAAGATTACATTTTTATTTATAAACTCATTCTTATATTATCTATTTGATATTATAAATTACAAAAAACCGTAGCAAACGTAATAGTGTTGTGCTTGTTTATTTTTGGGCTGGGCCTAGAACTATCTTTAAGGTGTGTTTAGTAGTATAGTATTGATGAGATATATTGTAGTAAGATAAGAGAAAATCATGAGAAAGTTATCTTCACTCCAAAGATTTAAAATAGTTATATAGGAGGGTGTGATTAAAATTGGAGAAGAACAAAACTTTTAGCTCGGACACGGGTCCCTTCGAAAAACTTATCTAGGATACCAAAATGTCGTATAAATCAAGATAACTTTTATTATATGCAGATATCTACCCTACCAAACATGGCATTATCGTATATTGGGCTGCGCCTCTAGTGGTAGTGTGTGCGTTCTTACTAGGCTATAATCGTTTGCAGCCCTCATCTGAGACTAATAATTTCGTTTAGGTTTATAATTTAATATAAGTATTAATGATGTAAGTATTTAGAAATTTCATAATTTATTAATGAAATTTACTGGTCTGTGCTAAAAGAAAAGTTTTGGCTCAACATTAGCATACTGCCTAAAAAGAAATCAATTTCATATCATGATATATTTGCAAAATTTAATTATTTATGGTAATAATGGATAAAAAGATTGAAATAAATAGTTTCCTAGAATAATAATATCGTATGGGCCCCGACCCGACGTTCAGTAATCAGTACCCGGATTCCACGCCCCACTATCCAATCCACTTTATACCCTCCCACAATTTCCACTCCCGCCCGTTTAGCCTTCTTCAAAAATTTCAAACCCCTTCAATTCATAAACCCATCGTTCGCTCTCTCTCCATCCTTTGCTCTTCTCACACAACGCCAACTGTTGCGCATACATATATCACAGAAGCTACATCGTTTAGCGTCCAACAATGGCGAGGAAGAGGAAGTCTGAATCGGCGATGAAGGAACAGGCCACAGCCTCGGCAGAAGGCAGCAAGCGGTCTAAGAAGCGAGCCTCGTCTGAGAAGACAAAGAGTCCTGTTGCGGTAGATTCCTCCGAGGGTGAGGATTGCAAGTTTTTAGGTTATCCGGTCCCCGACGCGAAAGCTCGGGAATGGTGGCTGCATCGATACCAAAAAGACCCCTCAACGGTACATAGCTTCTGTTTATATCTCGCATCCGCTGCTACTTGTGTTTGATTTTGCTTCTTATATGCATAAACATGCATCTTACCGATGGATTTTGTTGAATTTGAGGGCGTTTCAATCGATTTGCATGGGATTGATTTAATTTCTTGATATCTTAATTGCGGATTCCTGTTTTTAAATCTTTCTAACGTTTCAAGAAGCAAATAGAGAAGTAAAATCGAATGAATGCCATAGTTTAACGATTACTTATAAGTTATAAAGCAATGTATTTAAAGAGTTATGAATGGCAAACTCAAGATTGTTGTGAAAAATGTGACAAACATTTGTGTACCCTATATTATGTTGTATGTTATTATTGATTGTTTATACATTAAAGACAGACTGCGTTGGCCTTAACCAATAGGGTTCATAGTCATAAAGATTCATTTTTTGTAGGGATTGTGATTACAATACGACAATTAAGTTTCTTTTTAAGAAGTATCGTTTGTCATGGATTTCTAGCCTTGGGTAATTCCAATTTGAATATTGCACTCACCTCCGAACAAGTTTGTATTTACATTGCTATTCTGGGCTTCATGGGTAACCGTAGGAACTCCTCCAAGCAAAACGCCATTTTCTACAAGCGGAGGTTGATAACCAAGCTTACGACTTGGGGGATGATGCCTTTGTTCAGGTGAAATTTTAATCTTGTCCGTTTTAAGTGTTTAATTTTGACCTTCTATTTTAAACACATAAGAGCTTCACTTATGTTGTATTTTATAGTTCTTTGTCAATTTTCTGATGCCCACTTCTTAGCTGACAGATTTTATGGTCGTTTAGGCAGAGGAAGGGTAGGAAAGTTACATTTGCAAGATTATAGAATTCTTCGAAGCTGTTGATGGGACTCAAAATTTTTACGCTCAGTGGTATTATAGAGCTGATGACACAGTAAGATGCCGTGAAAAAGTGACTTTAAGTCGTTTTCTGTTAGTTAATTCTCCTACTGATCTAGTTTCTTTTCTGTATGGCAGGTTATTAAAACTTGCAATAACCTTATTGATAACAGAGAAATATTTTTTTCTGAAGTCAAGAATGATAATCCACTTGAATGTCTTGTAAAAAAAGCTCAGAATTGTGCAGTTACCTTCAACGGTATGTGTGATAACAATCAATAAAACTGGGTTCTTTTCTAGCAGACTAGCAGCAATGTGGGACCTAATTTTATTTCATGCACATTTATAGGTTGATGATAAGTTAAAAGCAAAACTCAGATCAACATGTGATTTTTACTATGACAAGATGTATTTGCTTCCATATACTTCTTTTGTAAGCTTGCCGTCAGGTGCGTTTTATCTTTTTCTTATGTTAAATTCATATATATATGCGTATATTGATTCATGATTAAGGATTTACATTATGGAAATTAAAAGAGATTGTGAGTTTTTCTTTCTTCTTCTTTGGATGCATGCAGAGAGTACTACAAACAGCAATGAATCTGGTTCTACCATTTCTAGTGATGCTGAACCCAATGCTATTACACATGTATTCCCTGAGCACGAAAGACAAGGTGGTGAGAGAACCCTACTGGACCTGTACTCTGGATGTGGTGGAATGTCGACCGGGCTTTGCCTTGGTGCTAACAGTAGTGGGGTTAAACTTGTGACAGTAAGTTTCATGCGTGCTTTAAAATGAAAATGTTCTAGCTATCTTGCATTGCGTATTGTTTTTGGTTTCTCACACCCATCTATTTAATGAACAGAAATGGGCTGTTGATTTCAATTCAGATGCCTGTGAAAGCCTGAAACTAAACCATCCAGAAACACAGGTAAATATCACTAAGCATTTCAGTTGGTTCCATGTAGGATGGTTTGACCAACATTCATCTTTTACTGTGCTCATCTTGGTATATAATAGGTAAGAAATGAAAAGGCAGAGGATTTTCTGCAACTGCTTGTGGAGTGGAAGAAGCTTTGTGATTTCTTTTTGTACATGGATAACAAAGGCACATCTAGTGAGCATGTTGAGGAAGATGTTGAAGTTGATGATGAGGAAGAGGAGACAGATGATAAAGATGACCCTGAAGTGTATGAAGTTGAAGAGATCTTGGGAGTTTGCTACGGTGACCCCAATGGAAAAGGGTGTAATAAACTACATTTCAAGGTAGTTGGAAACTTTATATGCTCTACAAAATTCTATATCTTTCGACATTTCATGAAATGATTAAATGCAATAATTTGTTTTTATATGTTATCTATGAATGAAATGCTTTCACACAAGATGTTGAAATGAATCGTTGAAATTCCAGTCATTAGTATGCAGTATTATGTCATAGCTGATATACAATGTAAGCTTTCAATTATGCATGTAAAATCACAATACCAAACCCTAGATGGGTTCTACTAACCGCTATGTGGGTATTCATTTTTCCTCATTTTACAGTTTCTTTATTCTCTAGGTCTTTTTTCCTTCTACTATCATTTATTTTGGTTTCTTTTCCAAATTTCTAATTATCAGATACGATGGAAGGGTTATGGCCCTGATCATGATACATGGGAGCCCAAGGATGGTTTGAGGTATACAATATAATCTTTTTAAATTTTACTTCATCTATTTTCTGATTTTTTTTGTAGTTCTAATATGTTCATATGCACCGCTTGCTCATCAGTTCCTGCCCAGAAAAATTGAAGGAATTTGTGTTAAATGGCTACAGATCTCGAATTTTGCCTCTACCTGTAAGTGTTTTGTTTCTTAAAACCAACACATTTAGTTGAATTTTATATGTGTTGGACTAATGGGTATCTTTTTCATGCCATGTAGGGAACTGTTGATGTCATATGTGGAGGCCCACCTTGTCAAGGCATAAGTGGCTTTAATAGGTTTAGAAACAAGGAAAAGCCACTTGAGGATTCGAAAAATAAACAACTTCTAATCTTCATGGATATTGTGAAGTATCTTAGGCCCAAGTTTGTGCTATGAATGTTGTTGACCTTTTGAAGTTTGCCCACGGTTTTCTTGGTAGATATGCAATGGGCTGCCTTGTTGCAATGGGTTATCAGGCTAGGATGGGAATGATGGCAGCCGGTGCATTTGGTTTGCCTCAGTATCGCATGCGTGTTTTTGTATGGGGTGCCCTTTCCACGGAGGTAATATTATTTTGCTTTTGAAGCTGTTTTCCAGGGTTATAACTTGATAAAATTATGTCTCATCATTTTTGCAGAAGTTACCCCCATACCCGTTGCCAACTCACAATGTTATTGTTAGAGTAGGCATTCCAAATGAATTTGAGGTATGGTTTGCTAATTCTAATTCTGCAGAGATATATAGTATCCATTTTATTTCATATTTCTCCACTGCTTAGAGAAGTATTAAAGTAATTACTATTAACTTCAGGCCAATGTGGTTGCATATGAAGAAGGGTCTAAAGTTTATCTTAAGAAAGAGTTGTTTCTTGGCGATGCGATCTCTGACCTTCCTAGTGTATGTAGAGATCTTGGGTTCTCAAACTATGCTATGTTTTTTTTTCTTATAATATGCTTCATGTGATTATTATAACTTGAATACGCCTTATGTAGGTTGAGAATGATGAGGAGCGTGATGAAATGACTTATGGCTCTGAGCGTCAAACTGAATTCCAATGCTTCATAAGGAAACGAAGGGATGGTAAGCTTATAACTTTTTTATTACTTTTGCATGGCGCTAGAGTGAAGTACTTTATTTATATTCTGAAACTTATGACATGAAAGTTCAATTTTTAACATTGTCAGTGAGTCTTTTGGTACTATTGATCACAACTTGTTACAACATTTTGATCATGCTTCTGCACCTAAGTTTGTCTAATTGTAACTACGAATATATCTCTCTTAGCCCAGTTGAACTTCTAACACATGACGAGGTATCCTCCCAATATTCTTACTATTTTAAAGTTAATGTGTGAAGTTTTTCACCATTCAAAGTTTGGCACCGTATGATGATGATATGTTTCAGTTGCAGTACTATTTCAGCACTAATTTCTCAAATAAACTACAGTAGAACCTTTACATAAGAATATGCTATATAGGAATAAACACTCTATAGTAATAAAAAGTCACAGTGCCAACTTGGGACCGGTTATATTTAGAAATAACCTCCACATTGTAATAAGTCATTTTTTTGCTAGTCCCGTTTTTAAGGATAAAATTTGTGATGACATATAATATTAGTCTTTGATTGATTTTGACAACATTTTATTTTTATTGTGTGCTACTACATCTTTCAAAATACTACCTTGTTGAAGTAAAAAAATGATTCCAACATCTTGTTATTATTTGTTGTTACTACGTCCTTCAAAACACTATTTTGTTGAATTTAAAAATGATTTCAACTTATCAAGTATGCTTCTTAAAGCTTCTTAAAATGAAATTTATTGTAGTTCTGCATTATCACGTACTTGATTATCATCCTCAATTTTCTTGCCTAGTGTTGCAATGATTCATTCCTCACTCAAAACATAAGTGACATGACTCATTTGGTATGAACAATAAATTTTTATTAGTTCATAGGTTCGTACATGTATTTTATGTATTATCAAAGTGTACACATATTAATTTAATGAATCAATGAATTTGTTAATATACATATAGTAAAACATGTGTTTTATTAAATACATACTCTCTCCGTCCCTTATCTTTTTGCACACAAAATTGTGGTAGGAGTTTTAATAAAATATTAGGTACAATGGTAAATAAATAGAGATGATAGATAGTAAAGATAAAGTGATTGTGGTGAGGTTGTGTCTAAAAAAAGAAAGTGCAAATTCTTTGAGGACGTATTGAAAATGAAATTTGTGCAACAAGATAGGGGACTGAGGATGTTAGAGTAAAGAGGATAGAAAAATGAAAAGGTAGATTATTATTGAGGAAAAACGATCCAAGGAATAAACCCTACAGAAGATAACCTTCTGTTCCAAACGCAATAGCGCTGCACAATTCTGAAATCCCAAAAGCTGCTCTCTACTACTGAGAGAAACCCTTGCATTCTAAATCAAAGCCCATGGGCCATTAATTAAAAATAAGTAAATAATAATAATAATAATAAAAATAGCAGCTCATCATACTGCGCTCTTTTCCTTCTCGCTTTTCTTCTTCTGCTTCTTCCTAGTGTAAAACCGTTCTTTAACAACTCCTCCCCCTTCCAAACAGCCTTGTCCTCAAGGTTGAACTCCGGAAATTGACTCACAAAATTATATTCTTCAATCCATGTAGCTTTATCTTCATCTTTGTCCTTCCACTGAATCAACACTTCACGAATTTGATCATCACCTCGCCATACCTAGCGATCTTGAGCACCCATTCTGGAATAAACTCTGCGTCTAACTCCCCCAGAATCGAAGGCAATCCATCTTCCACAGGGTGATTACCCACCACAGCTTTGAGTTGAGACACATGAAACACGGGATGAATACGACCGGCTTTCGGAAGCTTTAAACGGTATGCAACAGTGCCTATGCGTTCAATCACCTCAAACGAACCATAGTATTTAGCAGCTAACTTAACACAAGAATGTTGAAAAAGGGACCGTTGCCTATACAGGCGGAATCTTAAGAAAACCTTTTGGCCAACAGAAAATTGCATGTCACGCCGATGTTTGTTAGCTGCGCGCGTCATGTATTCTTGAGCTCGAAGCAAGTGCTCTTTCAGCCTGCCAAGTATCTCGATTCTGTTTGCTAACTCCTCAGCCACGGCTTTTACATGAATCTCGGTTGGCAAAAATCCGCTTAAAGTGGGTGGGGGTCGCCCATACAACACCTCAAAAGGAGAAATACCCGTAGATGAATGGAAACTGGTGTTGTAATAGTACTCCGCCCAGGCTAACCAGCTACTCCACTGACGAGGACGCTCTGAAGCAAAACAACAAAGATAGGTTTCCAAACCCCTATTAACCACCTCCGTTTGCCCATCCGTCTCGGGATGATAAGCTGAACTCATGCGTAATTTACTTCCCATAGCCTTAAATAAAGTAGACCAGAATACACTAAGAAAAATCTGATCGCGATCCGAAACAATCGACAAAGGCACCCCATGAAGTCGAACCACTTCCCGAACAAACAAATCAGCCACATCGCGAGCAGAAAAAAGGTACTTCAAACCCAAAAAATGAGCATACTTAGACAAACAATCAACTACCACCAGAACACAGTCCATCTTTCCAGATTTTGGCAAACCCACAATAAAGTCCATACTAATATCCTCCCAAACTCGTTCCGGAATAGGTAATGGCTGCAATAATACCCCCGGCGAACGAGTTTCGTACTTCTGCTTCTGACACACCAAACATTCTGCCATAAATCGGGTCACATCTTTCAACATACCAGGCCAATACACATTGGCCGCCAACCAACAGTACGTACGAAATGCCCCAGAATGACCCCCTTGAGGAGTCGAATGAAATTCCATCAAAAGATGAGGAATAAAAGAAGAATTTGGAGCTAAGACCAACCTGCCTTTATAATAGAGAACTCCATTAACCGCAGTATAAGGCGAGTCCACCATCGAACCAGTTGCTACCCCTTCACGGATTGTTGTTAACTTAGCATCATGGCAAATTTCTTCATCAACAACCCGCCACCCTATCCATACCGGCATGGATATTGCTGCGAACTCAGACTCTGCATGACTATGCGAGAAGGCATCAGCAACCTGATTAGACACTCCAGCCTTGTACTCAATATCAAAATCATAGCCCAACAACTTAGCTACCCAATATTGCTGGGCTGGAGCAGAGATTGTCTGCTGCAATAAGAATCGCAGGCTCCTTTGGTTAGTCCTCACAAGAAATTTGCGCCCCACCAAGTACGGGCGCCAATGTTGCACAGCTAACACCAATGCCATTAGCTCCAGCTCATATGCAGACTTAGCCAAGCTATGGTCAGACACCGCTTTGCTGAAATAGGCATACGCAGACTTAGCCAAGCTATGGTCCGACACCGCCTTGCTGAAATAGGCAATAGGCCGACCTTCTTGCATCAAAACAGCGCCCAATCCCTTTCCAGAGGCATCACACTCTACCACAAATAACAACGAAAACAGGTGCCTCTGTAACTGCATGTTGTAATGCTGCAAATGCAGATTTTGCTTCTGGTGTCCATTGAAACTGATTCACTTCATCCTTTTTCAACAATTCGGTAAGCGGACGGGCAAGCTGGCCATAATGAAGAATAAATCTTCTATAATAACCTGTCAGCCCAAGAAACCCTTGCACTCCTTTTATTGAGGTGGGAAGGCCAGCGAAGAATCGCCGACACCTTTCCTGGATCCATTTGCACCCCGGCGGCGGATACAACATGTCCTAAATACTCGACCTCCTCCTGCCCCCAAGCACACTTTTTAGGATTCACCACATAGGAATTCGACTGCAACAACTCCAAAACTATTCTCAGTTGACGTACATGGTCCTGCCATACAACACTATATACCAAAATGTCATCAAAGAATACAAGAACAAACTTGTGTAAGTGAGATCGAAAGAGATCATTCATGGCTGACTGAAACGTAGCCGGCGCATTTGTCAAGCCGAAGGGCATAACAAGAAACTCATAATGGCTTGAGTGAGTGTAGAAAGCTGTCTTCGGTATGTCTTCCGGAGAAATCTGTATCTTATGGTAACCAGATCGCAAGTCAAGCTTGGTAAACCACTTAGCTCCGTGCAATTCATCCAACATCTCTTGGATAACGGAGATAGGATATTTATTAGGTACTGTGTGCTTGTTTAATTCACGATAATCTACACAGAATCGCCAACTCCCATCTTTCTTTCTCACCAGCAACACAGGACTTGAATACGGTCCAGAACTAGGCTGTATAATCCCTGCTTCCAACATTTCTTGTACTAGCCTTTCCATTTCATTCTTAGCGGTATGGTTGTACCTATAAGACCTGACCGACACCAGAGGGGCGCTTGGTTGAAGTGGTATGTGATGATCCACTCCTCGATGTGGCGCTAGACCGTTGGGAGGCTGCATTACACGCGGAAATTCAGTTTCCATCTGCTGCTTCAACCATAAACTGAACTCCGAAGGTTTAACCATCGCTTCTGCTACACTTCCCTCATGCAATTCGAAATCCAACCGATCCTCAGCATGGCATACCCAGATCAGCCAACTTCTATCCACATCGCCTAACTTGCAAAACTGATCAATGGAAATTTCCTTTCGCACCTCTGCTGACTCCCCTTTCAACACAACCTCCTAACCTTTATATGAAAATTTCATAGTCATCTTCTGCCAGTCGGCTCTTACTTCGCCTAAGGTAGCTAACCAAGAAGGTCCCAATATGAGGTCCACCCCGCCTAAATCAAAGACATAAGCATCTAACTCAAATTGTATATCTCCCAAATTGACTTGCAATTTAGGACAAATTCCAGCTATAGATGCACGCCGTCCATCACCTAATCGCACAGCCGAACCAACTGTCTCATCCACCATCACGAGAATAGTCTGACCCTTGATCTAACCTTGCATCTTCATAGTTTGAGGGCCATCAAACCCTCGAGCTACAACTCTAGACAATTCCATCTCCTGTATTTGTAATTCCTCCGTGCTGTCATCATTCTTATCCACCTCATGCAACAACCACCCTCCGCCTACTAGTTCATCATCATCTCCCGGCTCAGCCACAATAATAACCTGAATGGTTTTATCAGCACATCGATGAGTAGGAGACCACTTCTCATCACATCGAAAACATCGACCGGCTGCACGCTTAGATAAGTATTCTTTATGGGATATTTGGCGCGCTGGTTTATGTTGCGTGGCTGAACTAGTGGAGCCCGTGGAGCTATTCTGATTGCTGAAAGAAGACTCTTTCCCTCCTGACAAAGAGGTAAGTAGATTTCTCTCCTGGATTCTCAGTCCCTGTTGACTTCGGTTACTTCCCCCGCTATGAGAATTCCACGCAGAAAAATTTATGCCCAGAGTTAAAGCCTTCGACTGAACTGGCATAGTAGTCAGCTTGCCCCCACTCACCACATCCACCTCTTGTTCAATTTCCTTTGCCAAATGTATTGTTTCTGATAAATTCCGAGCATCACGCGAACGGATCTTTAACAGTATGTCAGCCCTCAATCCACTCAGAAATAATCCTAAACAATAGGATTCTGCCAGACCCGGCACGTGTACCAATCGAGTAATGAAAGCAGTAACATACTCTCCTACAGTACATGTTTGTCTAGTTTGAACTAACGCCTCCATTGGATTGGCCAATGGGTTCGCACCAAACATCTTTAATAGCTCGAGTTTAAAAAGATTCCATATGAGTCCTGCGGATGAAGCGCGCTTCCACTGGTACCAATGCAATGCATCTCCTTCCATTGCCATGAGAGCAACATCCAACTTGCTTGTCTCTGGTATCCCATGTAATTGAAAATATTGTTCGGTATGCGAAATCCACGACTCTTGATTATCCCCACCGAACATAGGTAGGCTGTGACTATGACCTCCGATTCCGCCCAGATTGCCTGGTCCATTCGTCCCGCTAGACCCATTGAGTTTGTCGTTCCCTGATGTAGTATGAAAGTAAGTGTGTAGTTCAGGAATATGCCCTGTACTTGTGTCTGTATTGTTGTGCTCGACAGACTTGTCCTTCTCCTTTGCCAGATCACCGATCATACGAGTTAATTCCCCGAGAGATTCCGTAATCGTGTTGTTGAACAAACGCTGCCCCTCCAACTCCTTCAGAATCTTCTCAGTCCTCTTCTCCAACGATTCGATTCGAGATTCCATTGCAACTTTGGCTCTGCTCCGAGTTAGTCCCATAAACCGAGCAGGTTGGACCAATTTGTTAGAGTAAAGAGGATAGAGAAACGAAAAGGTAGAATATTATTGAGGAAAAACGATCCAAAGGAATAAACCGTACAGAAGATAATCTTTTGTTCCAAACGCAATAGCGCCGCACAATTCTGAAATTCCAAAAGCTGCTCTCTACTACCGAGAGAAACCCTTTTATTCTAAATCAAAGCCCATGGGCCATTAATTAAAAATAAGTAAATAATAATAATAATAATAATAAATATAAATAAAAATAGCAGCCTATCATACTGCGCTCTTCTCCTTCTCGCTTTTCTTCTTCTTCTTCTTCTTCTTCTTCTTCCTAGTGTAAAACCGTTCTTTAACAGAGTAAGTATACTTTCTTAAGTTTTCTTTTATATTGTGAAACTCTATATACGAATAACATCCTTATAGTAATAATTTCTTATTGTCCCAATAATAAGATTGAATAGAGGTTTTTACTATATTTTGCATTTCTAATGCAGAGATGCCTGGTTACTTGAATCCCAACTCTGAAGTGTTGGAGCATTGTTTGTATGATCATCGTCCCCTTTGTCTAAACCAAGATGATTATGAGCGTGTTTGTGAAATACCGAAACGGAAGGTAGAACCTTGTGCTCTAGACAAATAGTCTACAAAAGTACTGGCAAATACATTCATTTTTCTGAAATGTTGTGCAGGGTGCAAACTTTAGGGATTTGCCAGGTGTTAGAGTTCGTCCAGACAACAAAGTCGAATGGGATCCTGATGTGGAGAGAAAAAATGTTTCTTCCGGGAAACCTTTGGTACAATCTACTTTGCAAAATTCTCAATTTGCTTATATTTTGTGCAGTACAAGTCATGTTGCCCTTTTCTAATCTGCAGGTCCCTGATTATGCTATGACCTTTGTTAAAGGAACCTCAAGCAAGTATCAAGCAGTATGGTCACCATATTGATTTACACTTCACCTAATATAAGTTTCAGCATCATTGTATGCTCATCTTTCGATTCTTGCAGGCCTTTTGGGCGTTTGTGGTGGGATGAAACAGTTCCTACCTGTTGTGACTCGTGCAGAACCTCATAATCATGTAGAATTTTTCGTTCTTCTCTGTTTTTATCAATTGTGCCACAAGTGCTTCTATACGAGTATTAACTAAAAGACCTTTTGTAGGCACTCTTGCTTCCTGACCAAGATAGGGTTCTCACGGTCCGTGAAAATGCCCGACTCCAAGGCTTTCCTGATTACTACAAGCTTCTCGGCCCTATAAAGGAGAGGTACCCTTCTCTATCTTTCTCTCTCTCTCTTTCTCTCTTTCCTCAGTTGGCTCTTTTGTTTGTGATTTTGAGATGTGAGTTTGGTTCGGTAGATACAAACAAGTGGGGAACGCGGTTGCTGTGCCCGTTGCACGGGCACTGGGGTTCTCTTTAGCTCAGGCATTGAGAGGTTTATCACAGAAAGAAGCAGTGATCACCTTGCCTAGTGATTATCCCTTTATGGGCGATGTAGCTTCACCAACTCTCGACATGGAATGATTCATTTAATCAGTGCTGTATCATTGTTGTACCTAATCATTCATCATATCACAATTTCAACGTATTACAAAGAATACTAACTAATATCAATCAAGATACAGTATAACAAATTTAAACAAACCTATATAAATGGAACTACACTAACCCATACTTAATGAATTTGAACTCAAGACCCCCCACTAAAGAGATATTGTAGTGCATCCTCCTAACCATCTGAACTAAGCTTCATTGGTGTCGATGATGTGTGCCTTACCATAGCATCACATGTTGTGCATTGAACGATGACGTTTTACATTACTTTAATTTTTTTCATTTATTTAGTGCAATTTGTTCTTTTTTACTTAAAACTGGTGTCGAACTAACAAGTCACAATTTTTTTAAACAGATAGAGTATTAAGCAGTGAGAGAAGGAATCAATAACATAATGTATGGAAATGCGAGTCCAAAAAAAGAAAAAAGAAAAACAAGGATGAAAGGAGTCAATAACACAATGTATGGAAAGACGAGCCAAAAAAAGAAAAAGAAAAACAAGAATCTAAATAGTGGGAGTGATTCCCTTGTCCCTAAGAAGGTGGATAAGGCTGAGTAACGCCACATCAACATCCCTACGGTTCTTCATCAGCTCTCCGGTGACTTCAGCCGGCGTTGCCCGGAATTCGGTCAACAATTCCTGGATTGTCGGAAAGAGAGGGTGATCGTCCATACTTAGATAGTTAGAAGCAAGCATCTTGAAGGCAGGGCAGGTGCAGTAGGACATCTCCAGGTGCATGTCCATTCTTCCGGGGTCGGAGCAGGCCCGGTCCAAACGCTCCTTGTGGTTCGTCGTAAACACTACGATTCTCACTTCTCCGCAGCACGACCACAGCCCATCGATCAAGTTGAGCAGCCCAGACAATAAAAGATAATGTGTTAAACAGATAACGGAAAAGTTAGTGAAAGATTAATTGAAAATTTTATGTTTTGGCTTATTTCAAAAGAATATTAAGATCGACAGAGAAAAATAACGTTGCAACTTGTAAGAAATACTAATCATGAACTATAGATTAAAGTCATTAAGATGCGAATTAAACTTGAACTTATTAGTTAATACAAAAAATAGCAGCAAATGCAACGATTTTTCTGTTGCAAAAGGTTAAATTTTCGTCATAATAGATCATTTGTGAAGAAAAAAAAAATCATCACGGGGGGTCATCATAATAGGGTCCTCACATATGACATAGTGTGAGCTAAAAAATCTTCACAATAGTCCTTTTTCTTTGTCACATAAACTCTATATGTTACGGAAAAAAATCCTCAATTTATTTTTGTCACAAAAACTCATAGTTATCACAAGCTATACATCCTTGTAATTTTGCACAAACACCCCTGATTATGTGCACTAATATGTATGGTGTTCCAAACATATTTTTATAGTAGCACAACAATACCACTTATTTACAATGTCACATGATTCCACCCTAACACAATAACATTAATGTAATTCTAAAATCAAACACAACCACTTACTATAATACACTAAAATTCCAAGAGCTTTCACAATCATGGCCAAATAATTGAATCCTTACTTCAATTAGTCCTATACAGATACCATGGTTTCTTACATCAACAACGCGGTGTAAGAAGACGAGTAGGCTTGCAACATTGTTGTGTTGCCTTGATGTTGTCATTAGATACACATTATTGTGTTGAATTAACACGTAGCTTACGCCATTTTCGTAGCATATAGGACCATGAGACTCCATATCTCCCTACAATTGGCAGAAACTAATCAAGAAATCTATAATTTTTTGTGCATAATATGATAAGAATAGATCTCTCTGCTTTCTAACTTGAATTAATGGCTTGTTGTCTTCGAGTACAGCTAATAAATGGAGAAATGGCACATATTCATTCAAGTATGAGACTCAATTTGCACTAATTGCTACAACAATTGTCATAAAGGTCTCCAATCAAACCAGAAAGTCATAACCACCTGTACTATGGTGCAGAAGTTTGATTTGATCTGTGAGTTCGTCCAAATTGTTGAATTGCTCCAGAGTTAAATGAACTCTTCAATTCTTTTCCGCTCCTAGAACAAAATTATTAAAATCTTAAATGGACAAGGAAATGGCACGGAAGCAACAAGGCATGAGCTAAAGGCACAACTACAAAAACCACTAGAAAGATGCAACTGCTCTTCTATCTGCTTGCAAGGAAACACCGGCAGATCCAGCCTCAGAAATTATGTCTACCAGTCTTTTACCACCCATGAAGAGCTGTTTTTCATGCATATTGACCATTTCCATGGTCACATCTTTCCTGGAGTATACAGCAAGTGAGTTGGCAACCGCAAATGCAACTCAAAATGATGATAACTTTACCGCCTGAAGCCCTGACTAGCATGCCTCGCCTCCCTATTATTTCTACTACTTTATCGGGGCCTCCAAGCTGCACCAGTATCACATAGCCAATAGAATAAGGCGTCGGAGTAAAATTTTCTGTTTATAATGTATGCTTACTGATATTACCTGATCAACAATATCACCCAATGGATTATTAGGAAGATCCAACGTGCGTCTTATTTCTAGAATTTCGATTTATGTTCAGCAAATCCTTCATGTCTAGTGAGGTGTCGTCATTAAAACAAATGTCTCAAGAATCACATAAAGACGAATATGAGATACTATTTTACAACAAGGGAACCTATTCATCAGTTCTTCGTAGTAGATTTGTCTAGATCGGATATACTCCTCTGTTTTCTCCTTCCACAAGTAACAAGACCAATCCCCAGATATTTCTTCTACAACAGGTGGAACCAGACATGCCGGGTGACAATAACTAGAGACCTAGTAAGTTACATAAAAGGAGAGAGAGAGAGAGAGAGAATCAAACACAAACCTTCTCCATATTCCATGTTTTCAAAGGTAGAAAAAGTAATTTCAGGAATTCCGCATGTAGCTTGGCAAAGTTGTAAGAATAATTAGTTAATATCTCAATCCAATTTCTAATATAAACAAAATAAAAGACAAGGAAATAAATAATGATGGAAATCAGAAACGCATACACACACACAAACACGAAACATCCATGGCTATACTATATTTAAAACACGTTAAGCATATAGGGGTCAGAACTTGCAGCAACTACAGAAATATAAGAAGCACGAACTTTGTTTCTTTGCCTAATGAGACACTAACTCAGGTTGTTGTTAGTAAGAATCACTTTTATTTCCACACTTAATCTCTCTTAATCTAATGTTAATGGTTTTGAAATGCAACTTGGGAGTCATGTTTATGAGCTAAAAGCAAATTCATTTCTAACATAAACAACTCTACGATTCAACTTCATGAATATGATATTTAGCGCCGTGCAAATATAGTCTAGTTTCTTACCTTAGAAGCTCCAGCTGAGAAAAAAATTGGAAGTGTAAGAACAAGCCCATGAACTAGACCAGTTCACTAGAGTGGCAAAGCTTCCAACAGCTTGAATTTCAACTGCCTTTGCTCTTACATCAGAGCATCCTTCCCCTGTCTTCTTTGTTTTGCCTGAATACATGCCATCATGTAAACATTTGATAATAATATTTAAGACAAGAAAACTTTCATTAGGATTTAGGACTCTAACGAGCCATCTCAGAGATTCTGGGGTGATTCTAAGACCACAAAAACAAAAGTAAGAACTGATATTATTGTTGCCCACACCCTGATCTATATAATAGATAACAATGGAAACGGCAAGTGTTAAAAGTCTGGTTCATATGACATAGGCAAAACCATAATCACCACATTAAGATGCAGAGGATATCCACTATATCCAGGATTGATAGATAATAAATTGCAAGGCATGATTTTGAATCATTTTAACACGGAGCTAGAAAGAATTACCTGCAGTTGAATAAGCAATTCTGTTTTAATTCGTCTATGTTTCACTTTCACTTCCTTTTCCACGCTATCCACAAAGGAATCTATTCCATCAACAATGAACAATCTGATCGAAAGAGAACTTTCTCATTCCATTTGGAAGAGGATAGAGATTAGCTTTTCACTTTGACCCAACCATTCTGAAATCAAGTCCGTCAAACAAACACTGAAAGAAATTGCCAAATTAACAATCGAAGGACATCGCTACAATGAACAAGTCTATTGATTTCGAATCTTGTGAGTGCAACTGTGCAAAAAAAAATCCTTGTTTAACATTTTGCTGGTTCAAATGAAATTAATTATTGGAAGAAGGATATCAGATCATTTATCTCAATCTAACTGAAGATCATTTAGAGACAACTCACATACAAAGGATCAAAATCAAATCTGAAAATAGTGTTTGGAACAACTCTCACCTTTCGGAGATTTAGGGGATTTCGAACCAAATCTCCTCACCATATCCGGTTGAACCAAAAAAATTCACATCCAGATCGTTGAGATTGAGAGTATTAGGGTGGAACGATTGGAAATTAGTTTGGGGATTTTGGGAATTTTGAGCGGAATGAAGCAGCGGTCTCACAGAAAGATCTTAGAGCGGGAAGAAGAGAGAGACGGGAGAGAGAGAGGCAGTGGGTTTTTTCTTAATTTTGGAGTAATTTTGCCTTATAAAATGAATGTTACTACTTGTAAGTTATCTAGACAACTAAAAGTAACGAGGTTAAAGTTCCTCACAAAAGGTTTGCAAATGCTACAATATTAGAATTCCTTGCAAATACTCGTTGCATATGCAGACTTTTTTTGTACTGAGTATCATATCGCATTAGAAACTTTTGATCGAGTTCAAACACATCAAGAGAGTAGAAATTCTTATATATGCACCGTCTTCATTTAGGAGAAGAAAATAATAGCAAAACATCTCCTAAAACTAAAAGGAAACCATAGATAACTACGCATAACATATCTATATATGCAAAAGCTCCTTACTTATATAATAATTAGGAGTAGATAATAATATTGAAAGCAGCTTCAGCTTCAGCTTCAAGCAAGTGGATTGAGCAGTTGGCCGATGAAGAGAACAATTCCGGTAGTATCTTCTCTTATAACAAACATGAACGGATGGTCCGCGACAAACTCATTCCGACGAGGCGGATCGCCCCCGCCGGTCATGGCAGAGGTAACAGCAGCAGCTACGGTGCCTTCCTCATTCACCTCGATGAACGCCTTGTGGAACATTGCATTAACCCCGAGTGGAAACGGAGCGGATTCCACCATCTCCGTCAGAGCACTGCCTTCAAAAGGGAGCACCAATCCCAGGCTCTTGAGAACATCAGACGCCTCAAAGTCGAAACTAATCTTAAACTTTGGAACAAGAAACTTCTCAAGATAAGCCTGATAGTAGGGGAGGTGGGAGTCGATGAACCCAGACTCGGAGCAGAATCTCCCTCTCAGAGAAGGCAACCCATCTTTGGAATCGGGAAGATAGATGGACATTGAATATACACGAGTAGTATCAAGGCCTTGTCGGTATGGAAGCCTCAACACTTTGAAGCCATCGAATTCGCGGAAATATTGAGGATTGAAGTTTCTCATCATGGGTGCTCGAACTGTGCCTCCGTTCAAGAGATGAAAATCGCCATCTTTAGTTAAATATGTTTTGAAGTTGTAAACCCATTTTGCTTTGAAATAAATAGCATTTGCTAAGACAAGCCTTGTAAGAAGAGGATCAACTGCACCAGGTGGGATGATATTTTTTATTAGCCCTTTTGTTGCTTTACTTCCCCATGTGTTCACCTTTTTAGTTACCCCTCCAGCCTTCACCAAATTGAATACACAAAATCAGCAAGAAATACATTCAATAAAAGCTAGGAAAAAAGTGAATTAATTCAACGAGAAAGAAAGAAACCTCGTTCTGAAAATCAGCACGCTCGGAAACAGCTCCGTAAACAGAGTAGAGCAGATCCTGGAAAGCGGGCTTCAAAGTAAGGCTCCGGTCAACCCAAAGCCCGTTGGCGGTGGACAAAACGGGTCCTCTGTTGGGGCCGCCGTCGGCGAGCACCGTACTTACAACCTGGGAAAAGAAAGCGGTGAGTTCATCGGAAGAAGTAGGAGGTTACGAAACCTACAATCTGGTCTCGGGTCGCGGCGTTCGACCCAGCGGCGGTCATGCCCAGAGCAACGTGGATGGAGATGGGAGAGAAGACGAGGTTGGAGTCTTCGGAGAGGAGGGGGCGTGCGAGCTTGAAGGAATTGTCTGTTTGGTTGAGGATTGATTGCCGGAGATCCATCGCTGCCGCCGTCGGTTGCTCTTACTGCGTGTTGATCTTTGAGGAGAGAGAGATATTGGTTGTTGCGTGTAATACTAGTAAAATACAAGAATGATTAAACATTAGAGCATTAGCATGGGCTCCCAATTAAATAGTATTAAATTTAATATTATTTTAATTAATTTGGAGGGTTTTTATTTTTGTTGCATGGGAGCCCTCCAAAGGCTCTAATATTATATATTATTATATTATATTTTAATTAATTTTATTTTTAATTTAAATAATAATGTGATATTTTTAATTCAATTGTATTGCACATTTGGAAAATTACAATACAATGAAAGAAAATTAAAAAAAAATAGATAACGATAAAATGAAGTAGGAAAAAACTAGTGATGACCGAAATGTACCCAAATTTTCTCGATCATATCCGTTTCGAGCTTTTCATGAGCGGTTGTATCGCGGAGGGAGGCATTCCTTTGCATATAACGTGAGAAACTTTGACGTGCTTGCAACGGAGTCCTTGTAGAGCTTGATACCCCGTCGTCCTCCCAATTTTCGGTTGTTTCTCCTTCATCTTCAACTATTATGTTGTGCATGATAACACATGCATATATGATTTCTGTTAAATTTTCGATATAATGCAAGCGGGCCGGGCTTCGTACAATCGTCCATCGTCTTTGCAGAATGCCGAATGCACGCTCGATGTCCTTCCTCACATCTTCTTGTTTCATGGCGAACAGGGCTCTCTGTGGATCGGTCGGACATGGCACCGTCTTCACAAAAGTTGGCCATCTTGGATAGATGTCGTCGGCAAGATAATAGCCCATGTTGTACTGCTTGTTATTGACCGTGAAATTTACGGCCGGCGCAACACCCCTTAGATAATCGCTGAATACGTCAGATTGATTCAGCACGTTGATGTCGTTGTTCGATCCGGCGACGCCATAAAATGCATGCCAAATCCACAGGTCGGTTGAGGCCACAGCTTCAAGAATTACCGTTGGAGTTCCCTTCTTGAAATTGGTGTATGCAGCCTTCCATGCTGATGGACAATTCTTCCATGGCCAATGCATGCAGTCGATACTCCCGAGCATGCCAGGGAAACCGTGCTTCGCTTCGTGCATTTGGACGAGGCGTTGGACGTCACGCGAATGAGGTCTCCTTAGGTACTCCTCTCCAAAAGTGGCAACGACGGCGCGGCAAAAATGCTTTAGGCATTCTCGCCCGGTTGAATCGGCGATGCGCAGATACTCGTCGTACTCATCGGACGGACCACCATATGCAAGTTGACGCAGCGCCATCGTGCATTTTTGAAGGAAATGAAGAGAATTTCGTCCCGTTGCGTCTGGGCGTTGTTGGAAATATGGATCACGCATCGTCACGCTCGAGACGATTAGCAAGAAGAGATCTCGTCGCATGCGGAATCGGCGCCGGAACATGGTGTCTGTATACGTCGGATTTTCGGTGAAGTAGTCGTTGTAGAGTTGCTCGTACCCCGATTCACGATCACGCTCGACATATTGCTTCTTCTTTTTTTTTTACTGGCGTTCTTCACGTGAGTGGTTTTCAGCATCTTCTTCCTCCTCTATTGTTGATAAAGCTCGACAGCTTGACGTGCTAGCCTTTCTCGTTCCTCACGATTCATTTTTTTGGAATGTTGAATGTAGAATTTTGAGAAAAAAAAAGTGGAAATTGATGAAAGAAGATAGAGTTTGGTGAAGAAATATGTGTGAAAATGTGAGGGATGTGGTGTGGTATTTATAGGAAATTTTTTTAAAAAATAATAATTAATTTCGGCCGGTCAATGGTCAAACGACCGTTGACCAACCGGGTGATGACACGTGGCGGGCGCTGGCAGAGGAAAAACGGGCTCATTTCCGCCCATTGGCTCGCGCCCTCCGAGGGCTCCAGCGGCGGCGCCCGGGCGCGTCAGGTGAGGTGGCGGCGGGCGGGAGGGCGCAACCCCTGGCCTCCCGCTGCGAATGCTCTAATATAGAATCTAGCTACAAAAGCTAAAAGCCATTTCCCGCCTATTAATTACGTCCATTTCATATTTTGTATTTTTAATTTTGTGAAGATAATTAGGTTGCGTTTGGTAATCATCTCAAGATGAGAAATGATGATTCATATGAATAGTGTCAAGATGAATTATTCATCTCTCCATTTGGTAGCAAAAAATTCAGACTCGGATGATATCATATTGTGTTTGGTACAAATTGCAAAACTCTAGATTAAAATTTAGATTGACCAAATTACCCTTATTAAATACTCCTACCGATTTCACTTTTTATTGTTGGGATTTGTAGTGGACAAAATTCGTCAGCCCAAATATTCAACTGGTCCAATGTGATCAATTGGACCGAACGGAACAACCCAATATCTATTCTTGGGCCCAAGGGTATCCGACCTGAGCAAATCAATTTATCAACACGCTTGACTGAGTCAAGCCACTTTCTCCTACTGCTAGGGTTGAAGAACGAGTCAACAACAACCATCTCTTCCGCAAGTATCGCAACAGACGAACGAGGTGGGGCAGTAGATGAGGATAAACAGTTTAAACCCTAAGGGTTGGAGCCGTCGCATATATATACGACCCATCACGATCATTAGGATCATCGAATCTCTCACGTATTCACTCACGCTCTCCACTCTTGCTTTCTCGCTCTCTACCCTTTCAACACGCTCATACTTCCTGAAGTAAAGGTTTACGATCTTTTGACTGGCTAGACTAGCACGAACGACCACCTCCTCCATCTTAGTCATCTCAGTCGGATCAACCAGATCAATCGGCTTATTCGACTATCTTGCATTATCTTTTCAACTCTTAATCATTTCAATTGAATTTATTTACTTTTTCGCATCACTCTATTGCCCTACTGACTTGAGCGTCGGAGGCCCTTCACCGGACACCCCTACCGGTGCTCTTGAAGGGCTCTTATGTCTGTTGCTTGTGTTGACAGGTTGCTAGTGGCCAACCCGTTCAATCAATCCAACCCGTTCAACCGGACGAGTCGGATCCAACTTCAATTGTAGATTCACCCTCTACAATTTGGCGCCCACCGTGGGGCCCTAGCAATCAAGCGAATCAACGCAATCACCAAGTTCATCAGTCACCCATGGTTGACGAAACAACGTGAACGACTCGAATGTCGAGACTAACCTTGCTGCTCAGATGGCTGCCCTTACTGAACAGATGAATCGAGAACGTGAAAGTCGGGAGCGGTTGGAGAAGGAGAACGCTGAACTCCTTGCGCGCCTTGAGGCGGCATCATCATCCCAGATCTAAACGGCTCAACCATCTCGATTCAGGGTTCCGGTGAACCCGATGCAGCCTCTGGAAGACTACGTTCAAGTCGAGGATGACGACGGATCTGACGATCTGGATCACACAGAGTTGTCTGGTTTGGTAAGAAACCAGACTTCCCGTCACACTGATACTGATCGAACTCGTGTTTCCTTCCTTATAAGTAACAGGGTATCATTGGATCTCGAACCTCCACGGATGACGATGCTGTGCGACTAGATCGGTTGGGACCGGACGCCCCGCCCTGGCCGTTGGGCAAACTAGCATGGGAGCTGAATCCAGCCTCCCTCTCCTAGGCGTACACACTCAGACTCCTGAGCCAACTCCGACAACACCTGGAGTCAGTGTTGGCCACGCCACAACCGGAGGGATCGTCCAGACACCCCATGCAGGCATCAACCAACCGATTCATACTGGAGGCGATAGGATGGCCCCAGCAGGCGGAGCTGCTCAGACTGAACGTGGCCTAGCCCACATTGCAAACCAACTAGATCAGCCAATTACGCATGTTCAGCCCACGACTGTAGGTTACTCCCCGAACCTAGATGTGGAATTAGCCCTCAAGCTGGCGGAGATGGAGGCAATGATCCAACATATTCCGGGAGTACCAGCACCTATCAAGAAAAGTGCCGCGAGCTGTTATGCTGACTCTCCCTTCGTAGATGAAATTGCGTTGGTGGAGATGCCCAGCAAGTTCAGCTTTCCAACATGAAGCCATTCGACGGCACAACAGATCCAGACGACCATATTGCTCAGTACCGACAGAGGATGTTTACTGTAGCTATCCCTCGTGAGATGAGGGAAGCTTGCATGTGTAAGGGGTTTGGTTCTAGTTTGATAGGACCGACCCTCCAGTGGTATACCAATCTTCCTAATAATTCTATATCTTCTTTTGCTCAACTAACAGACACTTTTGTGCAGCAATATGCCAGTAGCAGGAAGTTAGAAAAAATTTCAGAAGATTTGTACGCAATTGTCCAACGACGCGGAGAATCCCTTCGCGATTACATCGGACGTTTCAACAGGGAGAAGGTGTCCATAACCAATTGCAACACCCAGACAGCCATCACTGCCTTCCGAAAGGGACTCCTTCCCGACTCAGACCTCTACAAGGATCTCACCAAGTACCCTTGCAAAACGATGGAGGATGTTCTCGCTAAAGCTTGGGCACAAATCAAGTGGGAGGAGGATCAATACAACCATCATCGATCTTCCCCACAGAGGAGTTCTAGGAGGGATTCCAGAGTAGACAGAAGGCCGAGCGAGAGACGTTCTGAACCTTATCCAACTTCTCGCAGACAGGAGGGTAGGCGGAGAGAATACGCCCCTTCTTCAGACGATCGATCACGAGAGAGGGCGAATGTGCCAGAATACAACCTGTCAATCTCACCAGTTGAAGCCGTTGCAGTCCTTAAGGGACTCGGAAATAGAGTCAAGTGGCCCGACAAGATGAGGACTCCACCGGAACAGAGAGATAGATCAAAATGGTGTGAGTTTCATGCTGATCACGGCCATCGGACTGAAGATTGTGTTGCCTTGAAGCTGGAAGTGTCCCAACTTTTGAAATAGGGTCACCTGACCGACCTTCTCACTGACAAGGGGAAGCAGACCCTCCAAGCAGCAAGAGACAGACGGAATGACGACCGAGATGTCACCCCTCCGAGACCTCCACCTCACGAACGGACAGTGAACGTCATCACGGGTGGTTCTGAAGTAAGCGGAGTAAGCCATTCAGCAGCCAAACGACATACGAGACAGGCTACTCGAAACCAAGCAGAGTCCAGCAATGCGGACAAGAGTTCGATCACATATACGGCCCAGACGATCGGCTTCAGCACTTCTGAATTAACCAGGCTACTCAATCCACACCACGATGCACTTGTCATTTCTTTATTTATTGCAAATTGCTTGATGAAACGTATTCTAATTGACAACGGTAGTTCTGCCAATGTCATGTTTCTCAATGCTTTCAGGGAAATGGGGCTAGATGAATCAAAGATAATCAAAAAGACAACCTTCTTGATCGGCTTCAGCGGAGAACACAAGAGCACAGTAGGGGAGATCGACCTTCCCGTCTATGCAGAAGGAGTTAATCTTTGCACTCGCTTCTTGGTGGTAGATTCCCCTACCTCTGCTTATAACGTCATCTTAGGGCGTCCCTGGATACATGAGATGGAAGCGGTGCCATCGACCTTCCATCAAGTGTTGAAGTGTTGGGGTTATATACTGCAAAGCATACTTTTATGCGTGTATATTAACTGTATCTTCCTGTTTTATGGAAATAAATATTGTCATATGATTTGCATATTAATTCGTGTTACGGTTATGCAAATAAATGTCCGTTACTATATATTATAGATAATATGGTGTGGGTGGTCGCACGGAAGATCATATTATCGGTTTCTTATATAGTTAAATGGTGTTCGCAACCGAAAGTAATCCTGGACAAATTACTTGTTAAGGTTGTAGTATAAGCTGGATAATAGTTGGTCTTGGCTATTAGCTTATACTAGTGCATACGATCAGAGTTGCACTGAACGGGATCGAGGTGAGATAAATCCTTTTATACTGATTTAAAAAGGATCACATCTCGGACGATTATTATTTCTTAATTCTAGTTGTCATAATATTCAATTATGTATTTATAATAGCTATTACTTTGATTTACCATGAGTGAGAGTTATTGCAACTCAAAGATTCTCCGTATCTTGGGTAATAATATTATAAATATGATAATTAATATTATAGCTAGAAATCGTGTCTCGGTGCGCCGAGTTGATGATGTCCCCTTGAGGCGTTCTAAGGATTATTATATCAAATCTTGCAAGTGGAATTTATTCCGGTATAATAATGAGGTCGAACGGGTACTACTCTCAGTTTTAGATATTAATTAATTAAAGCAGTCAGTAGCTTAAATTAATTAATGGACATGCGATATCTTAAACACGGGAAATAATATAATTCAAAGAGGAGCCCGGTATGTAGTAATTTGGGAATGGACGGCGATGCAATATTATTTTACTATAGTGGAAAGGCTATAATATTAATATAATTAAATAGAGTATTCGGGGCCAGAGAATACTTGGATTATTTAATTATATTGGAAGGCCCAGTCCATATCCTCCTCAAGATCCTTAGAGTAGCCCAATAGAGCATAGCCTGGCCCATTAACCAAGCCCTAACTTATTCACCACTCCACTTCTTATATAAATAAGGGATAAGTGGAGAGTGAAAGTACGTGATTTCACAGATTCATAAATCTGGAGAAGAGGGCGCCGGTTTCTGGGTAGTGCAGAGAAGATAGATTTTTGCCCACTCGAAATTCTTCTCGTTGCTAGGGAATACTCCAGAAGATCTCGGGGTTTACGATCAAGAGCTAGATCTCGTGTGCAGAGATCTAGTGCGTGGAAGATCTTTTGCCTCTACTCAAATCGCCTACACAAACAGGTATAATTCTCAGATCTGTTTCCGCTTTAAGATCTGTGATGAATTATGTTAATATAATCTGTATTTAATTAAATTAATATCCGATGCGGTCCCGGTTCTAACAATTGGTATCAGAGCCAAATCGGCTCTGTTGATTTAATTAATTGTGATTATATGTTTCATATTATATGCTCTTGGATGCAAATCGTTGTTTTGCAGAGATCCAATTATCATGGTTAATATGAATGAATTTGGTTTTAATTTTGTATTAAAATCAGTCTGTTTGTGGCTGCGTTTGTAACACACGAGGGTTGATCGTGTTAGATTAGAATTTTGTTTTCGTAAAGTTTTGTAATTTTCGATTGTAAATTCAAATTCTTGTTACTCGATCAACGAACATCATGGATGGAGATTAGATCAACCTTCCATGGCTGCAGCATGGTGAAGGAGGAGACGACGTCGCTTGTCGGATGTCGGGGCGACATGGTGGCTCTGTGGCGACAAGGAGCGCAGTATCTATGGCTGTGATCTCCACCTCATCGGCACCACAACAGCAGCCAATCGTCATCCTCGACGACGAGAACATAGCTGCAGCAGCGGCAGGGGCGCGTTGATTGCGGGAGACACGCCGGCGCTGTGGTGGTGAAAAGAATCACGGTTAGGATTCAACCTGACCGTAGCTGCCTTGGTTCACCGAGACTGCAGCAGATGCTAGGTGTGCTCCTTCGACGGCGGCGACGCACCTGGAAGCGTGCAGCAGCTGCAGGCGTACATGGGCGATTGGAGAGGTCTGCAGCAGCGGGGCTATGGCGGCGACCGGCGGTGCGATGGGTTTCGACCCTATCGCGTTGGCTGCTGATCGTCGGCACCACTGCAGCCACTGCGGGTGACTCTTCAACTCCGGCGGCGCACCTGGAAGAGAGGAGAAGCAGCGACGGAACTGTGGGGATGACCGGCGGTGCGATGATTTCGATCAAATCGCGCACGCTATTGTTCGTCTGCACCACAGCGCTTGCTGCAGTTTTCCTCGACACTGGGGCACCCTCGAACAGCAGCAGCAGCACAGGAGAGAAGCATGATGGGAGGGGGCGACGGCAATCGCTGTTGTCGCAATAGAGGCGACGGCGGCAGCTGTGTGCACTACCAATCGCGCTCCAGGTGGCTGCTGGGCGATCATCCGACGTCCCTCATGGACGATGGTGATGCCCAGACGACGATAGAGGGGCGGAAGAGGTGCGGCTGGTGCAGGAGCGGCGCTGCTGTCGCGAATCACGGCAGTGGCGGGATCGCGCATCCTGCAGCTGCGTTCTTCCGATGAAGCTCCGACGACGAAGTTCTGGTGTGAGTCGTCCGGCGATGTCTCTCCGATCTTGGTGTGATTGCAAACGGCGGCGGTGGTGGCTGCCTGAGGAGCGGCGACGAGGATGAAAAAGGCTGAAGAAGGTGACAGCTGAGAGATGGTTAGGGTTTCAATTCCTAACGGGCCGGGTCTCAGCCCGTTCTCTCAGCCCGCAATCACTATTCAGGGCCTGTCCTTCATCTGGGCCAAGCCCTAAGCCCATTTTTCATGTGGGCTGGTAATGGGCTTATTTTGGGCTAGTTTTGTTATGAAGGTCAAGCCCAAATTGACCCAAATTCAAGCATTCTCAAGCCTGTACAAGAAATCGAAGGCCATGATAATTGGATAAATTTTTATTTATTATCATGCGATTTAACTGTTGTTGATAAAATGGCATGTATGTTTAATTATTCACGATAATTATTTATATGCTATGCTTGAGAATTTATTAAAAACCTTGGTTTAAATTACTAAGTGGTTTTATATTAATTTTAATTTTTGATTAATTTAGTATTTTTCAAAAATTTTAATTAATCTAGCCTCCATAATTGGTTTAAAAATGAATTAGTTAGCATTTGCTCACTGATCCGAGCGTATCCCTACGGAGGTGCTAATTATAGATTTCATTGGTTTAAACTTCTTAAAATTTTATACCACTATCACTCCCCATGGTAGGATAGACTTATAAAATTGGATTGTTCGGAATTTTAAAAAATGAAATAATTAGCATTTGCTCACTGATCCGGGCGTATCTCTTCGGAGGTGCTAATTATGGATTTCATTGGTTTTAAAACTTCGAAAGATAATATAGAAAAATAATTTTATATCGATATCACCTCCCTACGGTAGGGTTATTCTTATAAAATTGGATTTTTCGGTATATTAAATTATGGTGTTCACTTAGGTGTAAATTAATTAATTATTTCCCGACGGAAAGGTAATTAATTAATTTGCATGGCTAGGAGTGAC
>CM038121.1:16112400-16134932 GCA_001642375.2 Mentha longifolia
CAAACAAGCCACTTTATAGCAATTACAGCAACATGGGTCACCCGACCTCCAGGTAAAGCAACCAGTCCATCCTGACGAGCCAGACATGGTGGAACTGGATGAAGTTCCAATCCATCCAGACTGTCCAGACCACACAGTCCGAATCAGAGCCCAACTGACTCCAATCATCAGAGAAGAGCTTATCAAATTTTTAACTGATCATTATGATTGTTTTGCTTGGTCACATGCGGACATGACTGGCATTGATCCTAACATTATTGTTCACAGGCTGCAGGTTGATCCGGATCACCCGCCCAAGAAGCAAAAGAGGAGAAAATTTGCTCCTGAAAGGAACAAAGTCATCAATGAGGAGGTCCAAAAGCTCCTCGATAGTGGATTGGTCAGAGAAGTCCATTACCCTGATTGGCTGGCAAACGTGGTGGTAGTGAAAAAGAAGAATGGAAAGTGGCGAGTTTGCATCGACTTCACCGACTTGAACAAAGCATGCCCGAAAGACTCATTCCCACTACCCCACATAGACATGTTGGTCGACGCTACTGCTGGACACGAGCTATTGAGCTTCATGGATGCTTACTCAGGCTACAATCAGATCTTAATGCACCCAGATGATCAGGAGAAGACAGCCTTCATGACCAACATGGGCATCTTTTGCTACAAAACAATGCCCTTCGGATTGAAGAACGCTGGAGCAACCTATCAACGCCTCGTCAACAAGATGTTCACCGGTTTGATTGGAAGGACGATGGAGGTCTACATTGACGACATGCTCGTCAAAACCCTCCATGCGGAAGACCATATTGATCATCTCAAACAATCCTTTGATATTCTTAGAAAGTACAACATGAAGCTTAACCCTACTAAATGCTCTTTTGGTGTTACTGCAGGGAAATTCCTTGGATACCTGGTGACGCAAAGGGGAATTGAAGCTAATCCAGCTCAAATTGATTCAATCCAAAGGATGGCATCCCCAACTTGCGTAAAAGACGTTCAGAAATTGACGGGCAGAATAGCCGCCCTCAGCCGTTTCATATCAAAATCATCTGAGCGATGCCACCCTTTCTTCAACACTTTGAGAAAATCAAAGACATTCGAGTGGACGGCGGAGTGTGAAGAAGCTTTGCAACAGCTTAAACATTACCTAACCAGCCCTCCGTTGTTATCCAAACCAAAAGATATGGAAACATTGTTCATGTACCTAGCGGTGTCAGAAACAACAGTTAGCGCAGTCCTTGTTCGAGAATACGAGGGAAAGCAATCCCCCATCTACTACGTAAGCAAGTCCCTACTTGACGCGGAATCCCGGTACAGCCAATTGGAGAAATTAGCATTGGCCCCTCGTACACGCAGCTCGAAAGCTCCGCCCATACTTCCAGTGTCACCCGATCGTGGTCATCACAACATTCCCTCTGAAAGCGATCCTACATAAACCAGAACGTTCAGGCAGACTGACCAAGTGGGCGGTGGAGCTCAGCGAATACGACATCACCTACAAGCCTAGGACTTCAATGAAGTCGCAGGTATTAGCCGATTTTATATGCGATTTTACTCCTAACCTACATGTGCAGGCTGAACAGGAACTTTGTTGCTTAACGGATGGCCCGTCAGCCGACATTTGGAAACTTAGTGTGGATGGCTCAAGCAACATCAAGGGTAGTGGACTTGGCTTAGTTCTAATCTCACCACAGGGGGACATAATCGAGCAAGCCGTAAGATGCGGATTTCGAGCCATGAATAATGAGGCAGAATACGAAGCCATGATAGCCGGGCTCAACTTAGCCATCGAACTAGGCATCAAACGCATACATGTTTCTAGTGATTCTCAGTTGGTTGTCAACCAAATGCAAGGCAATTACCAAGTTCGAGACAACAAGATGACCGCATACCTCAACAAGACAAAGGAGCTGCGAGTCCAATTCGAAGAGTTCATTGTCAGTCAGGTTCCAAGGGAAGAAAACAACCATGCGGACGCGCTGGCCAACTTGGGATCTGCAATTCAAACGACGTACTCAAAAGCAATACCCATAATCTATCTGCAATGGCCAGCCATTTGGAAGAATGAGGAAGAGCAAGTATGTGACATTTCAGAAGGCCCAACTTGGATGACCTCTATTCAAGATTACTTGGAGAGAGACTCACTTCCAAACGATAAAAGTGAAGCTCGCCGTATCAAAGCTCAATCGGCCCGCTTTTGCGTCATAGCGTTCATTTTCTGGCCCATACTTGAGATGTGTTAACCCTGCAGAAGCAAAGTATATCCTTGCTGAGCTGCACGAAGGGGAATGCGGAAACCACTCTGGTGGAAGAAGCCTAGCACAAAGGGCTTTGACCAGCGGGTACTACTGGCCAACTATGAAGGCAGACTCGAAAGATCATGTCCGATGCTGCGATAAGTGCCAACGATTTGCTCAAGTGTCTCACTTACCACCCGAACCATTGACATCAATCATGTCACCTTGGCCCTTCATGAAGTGGGGGATGGATATAGTGGGCAAACTACCGACTGCACCTGGTCAAAAGGTATACATGCTAGCTGTCACTGATTATTTCAGCAAGTGGATAGAAGCCGAGGCATTCCATCAAGTTCGGGACAAAGAAGTCAAGGGCTTCATATGGAGAAACGTGATATGCCGATTCGGAGTGCCTAAGGAAATTGTCACTGACAATGGATCGCAATTCATCAGCGCCGACTTTCAAGATTTTTGCAAATTCTGGAACATCAAGCTCAGCTTTTCAACTCCGAGGTATCCACAAGCTAACGGTCTAGCGGAGTCGTCAAACAAAACAATCATGAACACCTTGAAGAAGAGGCTTGAAAAGGCAAAGGGAATGTGGGCGCAAGAGCTACCTGGTGTATTGTGGTCATACCGCACTACCGCCAGGACATCAACAGGGGAAACTCCTTTCTCTCTAGCTTATGGAATGGAGGCCGTCATCCCTACCGAGAGTGAAATACCTACGGCAAGATTCGAGCTCACATCAGATCAACAAAATTGGGAAGGAATGTGCCACGAGCTAGACACACTAGACGAAAAAAGAGACAAAGCAAGGATAAGACTGGCTTCTTACCAGCAGAGCATAGCCAAGCATTACAACAAGCACATACGAACCAGAACGTTCAATGTAGGCGATCAGGTGCTTCGACGAGTCTTCCAAAACACAAAGGAAGCCGGAGCTGGAAAACTTGCCCCAACTTGGGAAGGGCCCTATTTAATCACCAAGGTGGTTGGGCATGGAGCGTATAAGCTCCAAGCGAGGGATGGAGGACATAGCTAATAGCTGGAACGCCATCCATCTCAGACAGTATCACTCCTAACTCAAACTTTTATTTTAACGCTTTGCTTAGCCTTCCGAGGCATATCACTTCTCTCTACGTTGGTTCTGACCTTTCTATGCAGGACAGAACTACATTTCGGCTTGATCCCCGAAAGGGGTATGTAGGCAGCTCTATGGACTCCAGCCTCCCCCTCCCCATCAATAATGCATGTTTCTACATCTTTTCTAGGAAAGATAATCGATCGGGCAACCATTATGCCGCAAGGGATAAATCTTCATTAATCAAGTAAGAGAAGTTAGACAATGCGCAGTCTTACGAGACCTACAATCATTCTAAGTAAAACCTGATACTTCTGACCTTTCTATGCAGGTCAGAACTACATACGGGCTTGATCCCTCTATCGGGTATGTAGGCAGCTCTAAGGAGCCCAGCCCAACCAAACAAACCTGTCTCCTTTGTACATGGTGCCAACTTCAAGGAAACTAACACGCATAGACGATGTAATCTAAACTTTTTATCGCATAAAAGATGGCAGCTCCACGGAGCTCAGCTCATTCAAGCGGTGTTACCTACTCAAAGCGACTAGGACGACATGACATAACAAACCCATTGGGTCCGACGATTTTTCATACATTGTTCATGAAGACAATACGTATACCATAACAATGGTAAAATTTTGTAGTTGTTCTTTATAATGATTGAAGATGCATAATGTAATTTTTTAGCTTATAAATGAGGCAAGGAGAACAACCAAGTCAGACATGCCAAGTTCAAATAAGTTCTCGGACGATCAAGCCGCCACAATAATATTAGTCTAAGTCGAGTTTGTAAGTTCGAGCTTAGACGGAAAAATGGGGAGTACATGCTATGAGCACTAAAGTAAAAATAAGCCATTTATACAGGCCAAAATACACAGGCACATACACCCGGTCAAATAAAAGATAACATCGTCAAGCGATACAAAACCAAACAAGTAGCATCATAACAAGTTTTTGAACGAATCCAAAACCAAATGAACCACAACATGATAAAGTCAAGCCTCATCATGCCCACCAATCGACTCATGGGGCGGATCGAAAGAACAATCAATCAGCGGATCACAATCCGGGTCGACGTACATATTCCCGTCGGTAAGGCCATTTGCCTCAGAAGATCCGACACGTCTAGCATCATACTCATCCAGCTCCCTAACGTTCTTCTCATATTGAGTGACGTCCCATGTGCCATCCGGGTGATGATGACGATACAACCCAACCATCACGCCCTTAGCCCGAACATCCGCCTCTGCTGCAATAAGATCGATATCATCCTTGAGATCTTGGTGTTGCTTTTCGAGGGCCTCATACCTGGCAATAGCTCGACGAAGTTCTTCCCTATGAGCATCCTTCAAGTCATTGACCACCTTATCCATAGCAAGTTTATCTTCTTGAGCTTTTTTTGATCTCTTTCCTCCATGTAACGCGATCACCCTTGTGACTCTTAACTTGGGCAGCCAACCCTTTGACCTCGCTGAGAAGAAAACCAGCTTCCTGCATACCCTGTTCAACCATGGGAACCAAACATAGTCCCGATCAGAGAAGTAATTACACAATATAAAACCATCAAACAAGTAGGATAGTGCCTGAAAAGATTTGGCGAAATGAGCCTCGGCAACATCTTCAATACTCATTGAAGCAAAATGAGCACGGTCATTAGGAAAGACAAGCTTCTGAGCCTCATCTAGGTAGGGGCCAAAGTCAGACTGAGCAACGATGGAAGAGGGAAACGACAAAGTTAAAGTGTCCCCAATTGCTTGATCCGGGTGAACGTCCTCAGCCCGCCTCTTCGGGTCGGGCACACGAATAGAGGGAGCAGGAACCTCAACAACCTCATCAACTCTCTGAGCAATCGCACGGGATCTACCACCAGCTGACTTTTTATGGCGCAGCCTTTCTATTGCCCCATCGCCTTGGAAAGTAGGAGGACGATACCTATTTGACATTTGAATTTCTACAAAACGAGGCCAACATATCAATCGGATTAGGATGCTCAACAATAAAATATGTCTCAATAATGAAAGAAATAATCCAACAATAATCAACTTGCACAATCGAATACCTTCGGTTGAAGTGGTTCGGTTCCTTAAAGAGCTTCCGTCAAGATTCCTTTCGGTTAAGATGGCTGAGTACCTCCGATCCTCCGGAGGAAACTTCAACCACTCTGCAAACTTCTCTTTGTGACCAAGAAGAGCAACCGAACCCCTGCTATCTATGCAACTTGCAAGTAAAGACAGGAAAGATGAGCATAACATACATAATATCAATAAGAGCACTCATTTCAACTAAGCATCACATAACACTCACAAGCAGAATCCCACGAATGTGGGATATTAGGATAATCTGAGGCGCCCAAGGCGTCGAAGGGGATGAAGAAGTAACGACTTTTCCAATCTCCATCACTACTATTCTTGTCAAAGATCAAGCGACCCTCTTTCAATTGGTTTACCAACATATACCTACATTTTTCTTGCTTGATTACATGTAAATGGTAAGCTTCTAAGAACTCTAGATGCGTAAGTGGTACACCTATCATTTCACCAAATCGCTCAGCAGCCATCAGTACACGCCAAGCATTAGGCATCAGTTGACTCGGAGCGATCCCATGATGGTTACAAACCTCGAGTAATAATTTGGGAAGGGGCAATCGAGCACCCTCTGAAAAAGGAAGCTCGTACATGGTAGTCCAACCGGAAATCTTCCAATCCGCCCTCTCGGGTCCAGTAGGTAAAGCCATGCTGTACATTCGAGGAATCCCATAGCATCTACGAATGGTACTTAACTCTTCAAACTCCAACTCCGTTTCGGGATTCCCTTTCCTAAGGAACATATTAGGTTCACCCCCCCTAATCGGCCCAGCAAAATCAATAGCAAATAGGGGTCTCTCCTCTACTCTACCATCCGGATCACAATAAATCACCCCGGAAGGAATAGTATGACTACAATCACCCCCGGGTAACTCAACAACCCCACCAGCTGACCTAGAGGACCCAACATGGTCACTCGCGGCATGCATATCTACCAAGCACCTAACATCAACAATACTATCTAAGTACCAAAACACATACAAGCAGTAAAGGGCAAGAAAACAATTAACCTATCCAACCAGCTCAGCCACATCAAGTAAATAAAGCACATAATTTACAAAGAAAGTGTTCTGTCATGCCAAACATGCCAATGGGCTCAACCGGATCACCAACACCAATTAACTAACATATCAACCTACTACATGAGGGGAGTGGAGAGAGAGAGAGAATTTACCTCGACGGAGAACTCTCGGGGTCGTAGTAATTCTCGCTCATTTGCTCTCCCTATCAATTCTTCTCTTCCTCCCAAAAATTTCTCTCTCTAGAAGTTACCACCAAGTGCTTCTAAGTTTTTACTAGTGAAGTGAAAGTGAATTTGGAGAAGGTGAAAGTAAATTTCAACTCTACCCTCACATGGATAAAAAGTAAAGATGCATATTATACTTACAATCATTCTGCCCAAAGAAGTGTGACCAGCCAGCCTTGCTAGAGCAAACGAAAGATGAAGCTACGGATAGAAACCAAACCTGCAAAAAAGGAGCAAAACAAGTTCAGTCACCTCAGCCGTTTCAGTTTGCACAAATGAAAAATAAGGAATGAGAACTATAAATCTACTCAATCCGCTCAACCTACTCAGCCGGTTCAGCTGGTACAAATGAAGAAGAGAAAAGAAATGGAAAGTGAGCATCACAACCAGGCCAACTTGTTCATTATAAAAACTAAAGGAGAAGAAATGAGACAAACGTTCGAATATGTTCAACCCTCCTAATCGAAGCAATCACTCATTCTAGTCGCTCGCTTCTCTTTCCCCTTCAATCGATACAACACTATCAATACGCTCAACAGGCCCAGTTGGAACAAGTGAGAAAAGGAGGAAGAAGCAACGGACGAAAAAGGAAGTTTAAAGTCAGCATGTTCAACATTTCCAACTAGACCATCTTGATGAGTGGGACCATTAGGTTGAAACGGGAAGTACAATTATTCTTGGAATTCAAATTGAAGCCTTCTATTTGAACTAAATATCTTGCCAAATGCATTGGGCCCACTCTTACTTTATTCAACACCCATTCAACTGATACAGCAACGTCAATATGCCCAGCCCTCTCAGCCTGCTCAACTGGTCGAAGAAGGAAGCAACCCCTTTATTATTTGGTATTCAAATCAAAGCAAGAGGGCTCACCTATGTTAAAAAGCAAGGAGAGTTGTCATTGCATACAGTGGCCAATCGTAAAAAAAAAAAAAAAAAAAAAAAAAAAAAAAAAAAAGCTGCTATGTTTTTAGTTTGACAAAATTGTGGGGCCCATCTTTGACCATACATTTCGTTGGTCAGACAAGAAATTGAATAAGAGATGCCTCTTACATATTCAATTACCATTGATTTCATGGATTGGAAGAATTAATTCAATTCATGGCTCCTATACATGAAATTCATGTATTAATTCCATGGATATTAGGATTAATTTCCTTTTGGAGTTATATATATGGGAGTACGGAATCGACACGGAAATAATGAATTCGAGTCGCTCCGGGTAAATCGATTGACTTGTTCATTATACTCTTTAGTTAAAATAATTTAACTAAAGAGTGGGGGACAAACTGTAGTGGACAAAATTCGTCAGCCCAAATATTCAACTGGACCAATGCGATCAATTGGACCGAACGGAACAACCCAATATCTATTCTTGGGCCCAAGGGTGTCCGACCTGAGCAAATCAATTTATCAACACGCTTGACTGAGTCAAGCCACTTTCTCCTACTGCTAGGGTTGAAGAACGAGTCAACAACAACCATCTCTTCCGCAAGTATCGCAACAGACGAACGAGGTGGGGCAGTAGATGAGGATAAACAGTTTAAACCCTAAGGGTTGGAGCCGTCGCATATATATACGACCCATCACGATCATTAGGATCATCGAATCTCTCATGTATTCACTCACGCTCTCCACTCTTGCTTTCTCGCTCTCTACCCTCTCAACACGCTCATACTTCCTGAAGTAAAGGTTTACGATCTTTTGACTGGCTAGACTAGCACGAACGACCACCTCCTCCATCTTAGTCATCTCAGTCATCTCAGTCGGATCAACCAGATCAATCGGCTTATTCGACTATCTTGCATTATCTTTTCAACTCTTAATCATTTCAATTGAATTTATTTACTTTTTCGCATCACTCTATTGCCCTACTGACTTGAGCGTCGGGGGCCCTTCACCGGACACCCCCACCGGTGCTCTTGAAGGGCCCTTACGTCTGTTGCTTGTGTTGACAGGTTGCTAGTGGCCAACCCGTTCAATCAATCCAACCCGTTCAACCGGACGAGTCGGATCCAACTTCAATTGTAGATTTACCCTCTACAGGATTAAATAGTACCCTTTCTTATTTATTATTTATTACTCTGTATTATTATTATTATTATTATTATTATTATTGTTATTGTTATTATTTATTATTATTTTTATTATTATTATTATTATTATTATTATTATTATTATTATTATTATATTATATTATTATTATTATTATTTGAAATCGTATAAATACATAAGGGTAAAATGGTAAGAGAGAAAAAATGTTGCGTTACTATTTCAATGAGTTCAACTCATCCGACCAAAAACGTGAGATGACTAAACAAGGCGGAACAATGAAATATCAACGGGCCTTGTATTCATCTCGGGCCCTCCAGTTTATTTTAGTCGGTTACCAAACAGTGAGATGAATCAAGATGACATCTCTCATCTTGGTTCATCTTATTCACCAAACACAGTGAGTTTGACCGTATCATAGGATTGTCAAACGAACATAGAAACGACTAGAATTAGATACGGGCTGAGATTCCGTACAAGTGAGCATCAGACCCCATAGTGTGCGAGTAACGACGAACATCTGCATATCATGAAGGATGTACGAGGGAATAAAGATGGCAAACAACTAATTATAAATTTTCGAGCCTTCAGTCTCGACTAAGTTAGCCAATGACATGCCTATTTATCGGTCCAAAGCCATACGTCCACAACCCATAAATGTAACTCTCTCGAAGCGTATGCTTAACGATACAGCTAATAGTGAAGGATGTAACCTCAAACTACAAGTTGACGCGATGCTAAGAGATAGAAGCAATTGAACTGAATCTTCTGGAACTAGCATTATGAATGAATGAAGTCATCAGAAGAAAATGAAACTTAGCCATGTTGAAGCCAACGACGATATGACGCACTCTTTTTAAGTAGGTTGTGCCATGTATATGTTAGTTTACAACTTACAAGGTGTTCTCACCTTTCGAGCGTAGAGATGATCAAATCGAAACACGACGCTAGACTAGAAGTGAACAAGTAGCTAGTCCCGGATGAGTGGATTATTTATAGTAAAATAGAATTGGCAAAAACTTGGGTGAGGCCGGCCTCACGGTGTGGTTGGGCCAAAGTGTCAATCTTTATACATAAAAGTGCTAATCTACACGAATAAAAGTGCCATTTTTTTTGAAAGTGTCAATCGTTAATGCAGAAAAATGCGAATCTACACGAATTAAAGTGTCATTCTTCAGTCGGCCTCACGGTGAGACCAGACTGACCCAAATATGCTCCAATAGAATTTCACTTGATTAGTCATTATTCAAGTTGAACTGGTTGACATACTCGCATAATTATAATTAGTGAAATAGAAAGTAAAGTAGTCAAAGGGTCGACCCCGGGTTAATGGATTAATGATAATAAAATAGAATTTCACTAAATTAGTCACGAATCGAGTTGACCCGGTTAAATTCTCAGATAATTAGTGAAACGTGAAGTAAACTATTCAAAGAGTCAATCCCGGATTAGTAGATTATTATTATAATAAAATAGAATTTCTCTTGATTAGTCACTATTCGAGTTGATTGGTTGACATACTCGGATAATTAGTGAAATGGGAAGTAAAGTAGTCGAAGGGTCGATCCCGGATTAATGGATTAACAATAATAAAATAAAGTTTCACTCGATCCAATAATAAAGTCGAATTGGTCGGCATCCTTGAGCTATCAAATAGTTAATCCTAGATTAGTGGATTAACGGAAATAAAAACTATTTTTCTTGATTAGTTGCTAATCTAGTCGAATTGGTCGGCATCTTCGGATAATTGGCGAAACATGAAGTCCTCTAATCAAATTGTCGATATCTAGATAGATGAGTGGAATAGTGAAAACGAGAACCGATTTTGCTTGATTAGTCGCTAATCGAATTAAATTGGTCGACATCCTCGAATAATAATTAGTGAAACATAAAGTCGCTACATAAATAATCGATCCTAGATTAGTAAAATAGTATTGGAAAACATGGTTTCATTTTTCCGAAGGGGGTATAATTGCGGCTGTCCAACTTAGGCTGCGTTTGGTAATCATCTCAAGATGAAGAATGATGATTCATCTCAAGATGACTCATATGAATAGTGTCAAGATGAATCATTCATCTCACCATTTGGTAGCAAAAAATTCAGACCCGGATGATATCATATTGTGTTTGGTACAAATTGCAAAACTCTAGATTAAAATTTAAATTGACTATTTTACCCTTATTAAATACCCCTACCGATTTCACTTTTTATCGTTGAGATTAAATAGTACCCTTTATTATTTATTACTCTGTATTATTATTATTATTATTATTATTATTATTATTATATTGTTGAGTTATTATTTTTATTATTCTTGTTATTATTATAATTATTACTATTACTATTATTATTATTATTATTATTATTATTATTATTATTATTATTATTATTATTATTATTATTATTATTATAATATTTATTATTATTATTATTATTATTATTATCTTTGTTGAGGTATTAATTTTTATATCTTGATATGAGGTATACTTATTACTATGATTGTTCTTATGAGTATGAGTAGTAGCTAGATTTAGGATGATGCTGTATTCTTGTTATTATGAGATTATTACATTATTATTATTAAATATTTATTATTATTTATTATATTATTAATTATTATAATTGTTACTATTACTATTACTATTATTATTATTATTATTTATTAAATTATAAATATTATTATATTATTATTATTATTATTTATTATTATTACTACTATTATTGATATTATTTATTATTATTATGATTATTTTATTACATTAATATTATTAGTTATTACATTATTATTATTATTTATTATTATTATTACTATATTATAATTATTACTATTACTATTACTATTACTATTATTATTATTATTTATTACATTATATTATTATTATTATTTTATTATCTTATATTATTATTATTATTATTATTGAAATCGTATAAATACATAAGGGTTAAAATGGGTAAGAGAGAGAAAATATTGTGTTTACTGTTTTAATGAGTTCACCTCATCCGACCAAAAACGTGAGATGACTAAACAAGGCGGAACAGTGAAATATCAACGGGTCTTGTATTCATCTCGGGCCCTCCAGTTTATTTTAGTTAGTTACCAAACAGTGAGATGAACCAAGATGATCTCTCTCATCTTGGTTCATCTTGGTTACCAAACACACCCTTAGGCTGATTGTTTTTAATGTTCATTGTACATTTTAGAACATTAAAATTTATATTACTATTCAATTATAATACGAGTAATCAACCTATCAATTAACATTTATACGAATACTAATAGTTGAATAATGAGATTCAACTACATGTAACCATATTTCAATTTTATAAATTGCATCATATATTCAATTAGTAAAAGTTATTTGCCGCACATAACTACCAATTATTTGTGTGTGGTTGATAATATTTTTAGAATTATTTATGCATGGATAAATATAATTTTATCCTCCTATTTAATAAGAAAAAATTAAATTAGCAAAATCAAATAAGTTTAATTGATGATAAGATATATCATATGTCCTTAATTATTTGCTCGGTATTTCTTTTCGATTAGAAATTGTATATAATTAATATTGTGAAGTTAAAGTATAAATTATTTTTGCAAGAAAATTATCCATATTAAATTATTTTTGTATATTAAAAAAAAACCCTCTTATCCCCAAACCTGAAAAAAAATCCCTCCCAAAATGAACTCGCGCGAACCAAAAAAATGAAAAACAATTCGATTCCCGCTCCTTTTTTGACGAGAGTTCAAATTTATCAAATTATTTGCCTCACACAAAAAAGAATATCCTCCCAAGTGGAATTAGGGCGCGTTGTTGATAGTGTGCTCTCAATTCTCACATGAAGGTTGTCCTTCTATTCTCCGCCGGCAGTGTGTATAGAACGCCGTTGCCGCCCCAACACAGCCACCATAGCCGCGGCCCTTACTCACTTCTCTTCCTCTCCAATTTAAGCTACTCAAAAGCCCTAATTACAGCCCTAGACTTTTCCCATTTTAATTTTTCTTCGGTTTTCTGGTGAGAACTGCCGCCGCCATCGCACTGCCTTCTACAGTACCGACCCCTTAGCTTCCTAAAATGCCAACGTGCATAGTCCCGCCGCCTATCACCCTTGATCGCCGCCGTGAGTTCCTGCACCATCCCATCGGTTTGGTCCCGATCACGCCACAGCGTGACCGCGCTCGCTGTTTCTCCTCCGTACATTCGGGTCCCGTCGTCATCAACCGCGCTTCTTATAGTTTCATGGCCTTTTCTTCCTACTGAAAGAACCCTATTCTGCCCAGGTTTCATTCCCCCTCTTTCCTCTTTATTTTTCTTAATTTAGTGTGTATGGATGTGCATTGCACAATTTTTTATATTTTTACTTTCACTTGTTTCCAAGAAGCTGTTCATAAATTGTGATCATTATAAGATGTTTGTGAACTGTAAGACGTTAATCTTGTTGATTCTTATTGTTCATTGTTATAAAAAAAGGAATGTGGTAGCTACTAGCTAGTGCTTGAGAGTTGAAGAAGTTATTGAAATTGTTTCACGTGTAGAATTACATGATAAAGAAGATCTTAACCAAGACTAAGGCTGCTGGTTTGCTCCCTCTAGTTTTTCACGATGCTGGAACTTTCGACGAGGGCAACATAACACATATCTTTGTTGATAATTAACTTGTTCAAGAGTTGAAGTTTTAGATAAGGATGAACAAATTTTTGGGGACAGATAAAATTTGTGATGCTCAAGTGTGATATGTGGTGATAGTTTTTTAGTCTCTTGCATTTGAAGTACAACTCATTCTTGATATTTGATTTGCATTGAGATATTGTTTAGACCCTGTATGCATTATTATTTTGTTAATAAAGGATTTGCTACAGCTACAAGCACAACTGTTGTATCCCAGACATGCTGTGTTTCCTCTTTTCAGAACCTTTCCCTTGGAGTTATGTTGAATTTTGTTGTTTTTTTTTCATATTGATTTTATGTCTAATTGACACATCACTCCATACTATGGAAGCAAATCTAAAATGTCTTATATTTGCTAGTTCACAAAGATCAGTAGTAATATTAAGTGTGAATCAATGGCCTAATTCTGTAAGCAATACTTTATAGGATATGATTGGTCAGAAGATTAATGATGCAATTGCCTTATTCAAAACAATTCTGTTTTTGATTAAGTTTGCTAAATAATTGTAAGCCTCAGCTTGCGATCTTTCTGCCGGTGAAGACAAGGTTGCAGCTTCAGAGCTCTATAATATTCTGGTTAACTCTTATTTTATCATGGTGAAATTGAACTCCTCCACAAAATCCCTACCTCAAATCATAACACTTGTTTTATTTTTTGATTTTGATGTCTTGTATATGCTATAGCATCTTCAGTAGGTTGGAGGCTTGGTATTGTTCTCTCTCAGCACCCCCTCCAGCAGGTAACAATTGCATTTTGCTTCTTGTTTCTTGATTGACTCTTAACTGATTTTTGCTTGGTTTCGTTCTTGGTAGATATGATTGCCAAAACAAAATATGATGACTTGAGCCCTTCCATTGTTCACAGAAAATGCTTCTAAATTGAACTCTTGGGGGAAATGGGAGTCCGGCGGTTGGATTCCTCCCCCCCCCCGTATTTCTTTGAGAATGTAGTAACATTGCAGTTATAAACCAGGTAAAAATATCAATTATCAATCATTGTATGCCATTGTATTCTGGTTTGTGATAAGGTGAGTATCCTTGGTTTTGTCATTTGGCACAATATGTTTACTAACAACAAAATACTAAGTAAATGTATATATTACTTTAGATTTTAGGTTCGTAAGGGGCCATTATTAATAAGAAGGAAATGACTCACAATGAAGACAACATTGTGGTTGTGTATAATGATGCCTATTTGACGGTCCATGAACCTATGTTGAAGGTATGGAAATATTTTTGGCATCTTGAACACTATTATACTTTTGTTGATGTATTGATACTGCTTAGTTGGCATCAATCTGGGTTTATTGGCTTGTTTTTTTTAGTTATTGACATGGGGAGCTCACATTTGAGAGTTATGATGAAGGTTGACTTGACTGCATATGTAGAAAAGCACGAGTTCTGTTTTGATGGTGTCCTGGATAAGCAAGTGTTTTGATGCTCTAATTGTCATTTTACATGTCTAAGCATGTGTAAAGCTTAAAGGTGTTTTGCTATTTTTAACTATTGTTACCAAATCACATTTGTGTTTTGTACTTAATTTATAATATCTTAATCATCCAATTAAAGATTAAAATATTTATTATATTAGGATATGTTATATATATTAGGGATAGACCGGTACGACATATTAAAGATTAAGGATTTGTTTACTGAGGGCATCTCCAATCCCCAACACCAAAAAAATCCTTATTTTGCGATTTCAGTCATATCAAACAATAATTCATTCTCAATCTAAAAACTCAAATTCAATCTCAAAAGAATATTCCCTATATATTCTTTTCTATCATATTTTTCATATTTTTACAATAACATCTATATATTTGTAAAATATTACACTTTAGACTCACTAAAGTTTTTCATTTAACAATACTTTATGAGATAAATTATTTTAAGATAATATAATCATTAATATATAAATAAATAAAGATAGCAAATTTACTCATTTATTAAATAAAAAAAATTACACAACTTATTAAATAAGAAAAAGTTACTCATTTACTCGTCTTGTTCTATATTTAAATATTACATTTTAGATAAAGTTTTTCATTTAACAATACTAAATGAGATCAATTATTTTAAGATAATATAATTATTAATATATTAATTAAAAAATAGCTAATTTACTTATTAATATAATAAAGAAATTTTACACAACTTAACTTTAAAAAATTAGCCGAATTATTATATTAATAATAATAAACATAAACAAATAAACTAACAATACATAAACTGTAAAAAAAAAATTATATTAATAAACACTAAAATAAAATTAAGATGGCCCAATTAGCCCAATACCCCAAAAACTAATTTTACTAAACGACCAACTTTTCCGTTTTTTCTTTTATTTCTATCGTCTTCTTCCTCGCGTAACAGCAACAGGTATCTCTTCTTCTTCTTCTCTTCTTTCTTAAATCTCTCCTCCATCCAACTACAAATACAACAAAACAAAAAGAAAAGGACTCAAATGTAAAATCAAAAAACTAAAAAGCATTTTACGTTTTTGCTACACTGTAAACGCAAATTTGCGTCCGGTGGAGAGAGAAAGTGGTGATATTTTGGATGGTGGGGGGGTGACGCCTGGGGGTAGTACTGGCTTTTATGGTAGTGGGTATGATGGGTCCCACAAAAAGTAAACCGCACAGTAGAAAAATCATAAAACTACTTGGTTTTGTCAGGCAAAAGAAGTTTGGGAGCTTGTGGCCCCAGATGACATATGAAGCGTTAGATTATTGTTATACATGGTAAACGTTTACAACTAAGCCTTTCCCATTTTTGGAGCCATGAGCCCGATTCGAATACTCAGAATATTTAAAACTACCCCTTTAAAAATCATTATATAAAAATTACCCTTTTAAATGAAGTAATGTAAAAATTACCCTTTCAATTATTTTAATGTGTTATGGGTCCTACATTTTATGTTTAAAAACTACCACCACAATTCAATTATGGGTGAATAATGAATGTGAGAGGTGACTGCTCACATTTTTTTTTCTTCTTGTTATAATTATCATTATGAACAGTATTACTAATAATTTTTTTGTTTTATGCATGCATGTGTGAATGGGCACAATTTGACTGCTTTTTTAGTACAAATAATTCATCTCTGATATCATAGACGAAACAGTATTGGTATCCTATGCCAACCATACCGAAAACTGAATATATACAACAACTCATACAACGCAAAATTGCAAATAGAATTCAGAAAAAAAAAGAGACTAATTCACCAAAAAAATTGTTTTGAGAAGAAGTAAACAAAGCTGAGCTGAGGAACATGAAGAAGAGGAAGAGGAAGTAAACCACATTGTTTCATCGCGTTTCCGAATTATCCAACAACATAGGTAATCGTTTAATATCGAATTTATATGTTTAGCAAGTATATTATATATTTATTTTGGAATTTAATTGAATTTTCATAACATGTCGTATTTATGAAAATGAAATTATAAGTCTAGGAATCAGTATATAGATTTATTTTGAAAATTAATTGATTATTATTTTGATTTATTAATTGATTTATTTTGAAAATTAATTCCCTTATGTGATTTAATTCAAAATTATTAGAAATTTGTAGTGTTTGTAACTTTAAAATTAATATTTAGGTTGAGAAAAATAAAAGAAAATTTTGGGCATAGCCGGCCGGTCAATCGGACGCCGGAAAACCGCTGTCCGGTCACGTATTCCGGTCGTCGGAGAATAGTATATTTTTGTGTTTAATTTATTGATTTTATATTTATTTGTAATTTTTATTAATTAAGTTGTAATTATTTGACCAAAGATGGCTGAGATCTACGTCAATATTAAATACGGAGGTATCTGGGATGATTCTAGTTATCAAGGCGGCGATGAGGTCAATATCCCATTATCAGTATCTTATGGGATAACAATTTACAACTTGAGATACCTCACATCTCATTATTGCAACTCGGCGGGCTCCGATTTTGATCTTTTTTATATAAGGAAAAGCAACCGCGGACGTAATGCGATTTCACATTTGACGAGTGATGATACATTACAAGAATTATGCAATGGTTTTATACCAACAATATTCGTGAAGACGAAAGACGGAGCATCCTCTTCACATGCCGGAGCATCATCTGCATATGTCGAGACATCCTCTCCATATGTCCCTACCTTCGATCAGTCGCAGGCGTACGGTGGGTCAAATGATTTTTTCAGCCAGGGCACCGACGATTGGCGGGCATACTTGGATGAAGTCGGGAGGGCTGTTGCTTCTAGCAACTGGGTAGGGGACGAGTATCTCGGCCAAAGCAACAACGTCCCGGAAATAGGTAACATTCCAGACCTCAATGAAGAGGTCGAGCACGACGAAGAGCAAATGCATGACGAAGATTACGTCCCGGAACCTGAACAAGACTCGGAGACCTCAGAGAGCGAGGGCGAGACCAATCTATACCATGATGGTAGGCAGCTGAACATGGCTTTATTCGCGGAGTTGACCGCTTGGATACAGGAGGAAGGGAGTATGCAGAAACTCCTTGGGATGATGTTCCCAAATCCTGGTCAGGGTGAAGAGGAGTATGATTCGGACACGGAGCACATGAGTAATTGGCTTGTCCCGATAGTCCCTGCGGCCCCATGATTCACTAGTGTATCACGATGATCTCTTGAATGTTGATGAGCTGTCGAGGACCTCAGTTTTCTTCTCCAAGGATGAAATCTGGATCGCAGTGGGTTTATGGCATTTGAACAGGAGGAAAGAATACTATGTCGCTAAATCAGATAAGACAAGAATGGTCATGGTATGCAAATTATCCGGAAATTGCCCCTTCAGACTTTATCTCACTAGCGAAGGCGGGCCTTGGACTGTTAACATATTTGACGAGGAGCACACATGCGATGAGGTAGGTCTAACAGATACCACTCATGTGAGGAAGATCCACGTGTTGGTGATCGGTTCAAATCGATGCCAACTACGATGTGTGCTTGAAGGGACGGAATGCCGCCATCGAGATGGTATACGGCAAACACAAGGATTCCTTCAACGATCTGCTCAGTTACCTTTACATGCTGAGGCTCACTAATCCGGAGACGATCACCCAGCACGAGATTAGCCAGGATGGCCGGTTCAAACAAGTCTTTGTTGCTCTAGGCGCTACGCGTTTTGCTTGGCGAAATGGATATATCCGCCTAGTCATTGTTGTTGATGGCACGCATCTCAAGGGAAGGCCCATGAGCTAATGTTTGTAGCTGTGGCGAAGGATGCGAACGAGAAACTATTCCCACTGGCATACGGAATAGGGCCGACTGAGGATAACGAATCGTGGACTTGGTTCATGGCATGCCTCCGAGAAGCATATGGTCCATGTCCGGGTACATTGTTAGTCTCCGATCAGCACGCGTCTATCATACATGCTGTCCGAGAGATCTTTCCCTCAGCTAAGCATGGGTTCTGTTACTTCCATCTTGCCAAAAATCTCGCCCACTACGGCAAAAATGTAGGCATCCAGCTCCAACATGCCGCGTATACGTACGACGACCATGATTTCCAGACCTACCTTCAGGGGATCCGGCGCACTAGCAGGCTCGCTTACAACAGGTTGATAGATGTTGGAGTAACAAGGTGGTCCGATCGCAGTGCGATGCAAGACGATTCAGCAACATGACGTCCAACGCAGCATAATCTTTTAACAATAGCCTCCTATGGGCGAGACGTCTGCCGGTTGTCGCTTGTCTAGATGTTGTAAGGCTCATCATTGAAGAATGGTTCAATGAGCGACGCGAAAAGTGTAGGAATGATACTCACCCGATCACAGAAGAGGCTCGGAGAAAAATGGCAGTGTAATTGGAATACGCAAACACCTACAAGGCCACAAGGATTGCCGATACTCTTCACTATAAAGTGAAGACGTCTAACCGGGAAGTGATGGTTGACCTACAGCAACACGTGTGTCAATGCAGGCGGTGGGAGTTTGATTGTCTCCCCTGTGCTCACGCGATGGCAGCAATCAAGTAATGAAATTCACTTTGCATTATTTTAATGTAATATATTTAAGTACAAAATTAATATTTTAACCCATTTTTTTTACTAATTGTAGGAAGAATAGAGAGAACGTGGTGGATTACGTCTCGATATTCTATAGACGAGCCTCGTACGAGGCTTGTTTCAGCATCTCAATTCGAAGTGTACCGAAAAAACATCTGTGGACAGTGCCGCGGTCCATTAAGGACGTTGACGTCCAACCACCAATCCCGAGACGTCTACCTGGGAGGCCAAAAGAAAGAAGAATCAGAGGCAGACTTGAACGAGGCGGCCGTCGAGGTCGTAGACCCCGTAGATGTCTGCACTGCGACGCTCCTGATCATACCGGCCCTAACTGCCAAATATATCTGATTAGCATATATCAATAATTTAGTTTAAATGGTTTTTTTGGTGCAATCTTTAGTGTTTACTTTTCCCGAATTTTAAATTAAATTAATCAAGTCAAAGCCTGTCTCATCAAATCAAATTAAATTAAATTAAATTAAAATAAATTACCAAAATTAATTACATTATATTAGATGAAATTATCGGCTAATATAGTTTCTTTTTTTAAATTACAATAAATTAAATCGAATCAAATTAAATTAAATCAAATTAATTTAATTTAATCAAATTAAATTAAATTAGATGAAATTCACGGCTAATATAGTTTATTGTCTTACATTACATTAAATCAAATGAAATCAAATTAAATTACATCGAATCAAATTGAATCAAATCAAATTAAATTAAATTAAATTAGTAATTCGCGGGTAATATATTAAATTAGATTCATTTTTACATTAATTGAAATCAAATTAAATTAAATTAAACTAAATTAAATTAATATACCAATTCATTATATTAATCCAATATACGATGTTAATAAAATGCTTCAATTAGTATATATTGTCCAAAATAAATGAATATTCACATTCACAAGAAAACCCAACTAAATTAAACTGTAATTCGAAAAAGAACTCAATTCATATCGTACCAAAGAATTTAGATTACAACTACGTGCGGTGACTGAAGATCCTGCACGCAATAATCTTTCTATACAAGGCTAACATATCATCCACATTAGTTACATCAGGGCATCCACTAATCCAGCGCTCGATATTCATTATGGCGATTGGACCGTTGCTGTTTTCCAGACGACTTGTAATGACTTGATCCCTCGGAGCAAATTCAAACGCAAAGGACTGTGGCTTATCCAGCCAACCATGAATATTCGAGGCCCAATAAAGCCCACCAACTAACCAAAGTGGCAAAAAGAATCCCAATGGCTCCAATTCGTCCAGATCATATCCCTGCTCTTGGGCGTTGAGATCCCAATACCCCGGATCCATAACAATGACTTTTTTCTGATCCGGGAGGACAAAACAAACAACATATCGGTTGCCACGTTCAATAACCCATGGAATGACAATCTACATAGTGATGGAAACAACGTAATTAATATAAGTTGACATATTTTAAGTATTTAATAACCACATGATAACTAAGTTAACTCATAATGAAATATCCGGAGATTTACTTCTAAGACTTACCGATCTTGCAGACCACCAGTTAGGAGAATCAATTCCTTTGTACGTACCCAATACTAATCCAATCAATTGAAGGTTCGGTTTCCAGTGGGTTCGCATGTAATTCGCAATGTGAAGACTATGATGGGGGTTACTCATCTCTTCAGCGGAAGTACCAAAGACCTCTCGTGCCTCTGCAAACAAGGCCTGCCAGTCCGCTTTAAGATCCAACTACATTCATGAACAATGATTACATATTAGTATAAATAATCAGCGAAAGTAGAGAGGCAGATTAAATATATCAAATGAAATATAAAATTAAAAAATATTAGGATGACGAATGTAGGGCATATGACCAATCCTCCGTCCCGCCATTGAGGATAAACATCGGTCCCACTTTTAATTTTCTGGCACAAGGTCATTAAGGCAAGGTCGAAAGTCTGCGCAGTGAACACATAAGTGTTAGAACCACTAGTGCGACAATTAAATTAAAATTTAATTGAATAATTCAATTAAGGCTCAATTTTGCGTACGAAGATATCCCACTGCCCTTTCTTGTCTAACATCTGAGCAAAATGTGCAACAGTCCAATCTTCTGATGCTTCAGGAATGCTGACTTTTTTTCCTGCTGTCCGGTCAGCAAGAAATGCCTTCCAATCATTCACCACGTCCTGAGGGGGCATAGCCGGCATTGTGGGCGGCAAATATGTACTTCTACTCCCTGAAGCGCCTGAAGCACCACTCCTCCTTTGCTTTTGTAGGTCCCGATAAATAGATATTGGTGTATGGGGGGGGGAATACACCAATTAACCAACAGTTTTGACTTTTCAAAATAATTTGATCTTACTGAGTCGTCACTTCAGTTTATCAGAGCAGTTTAGTTTTTTTCAGCTCAAACAGTGAACTGCTGAGCTTGCAAAACTACCCTGCGTGCGGAAGTTTGGTGGAAAGGTTGGTTAGCAGTTTTCAAAGCAGTTTTCAGAGAAACCTTTAGTTCAAGTAAGTGTTCATGCAAACTGTGAAATTGAATGACAGTTTTCAAAAACAGTTTTCAAAGACAGTGCACATGCAAGACAGGTTACAATCGTGCAGGTTGTGAGCATGCAAACTGTGTGAAAACAGATAGAGAAACATGAGGAATTTTTATCGTGGTTCGGAGTAAACAGCTCCTACGTCCACGTCAGATCCCGTCGAATCTGTAATCCCTTAACTTGAGATTTTTCGCTCCTTTTTGACACTGGTGGAGGTTCCAGCCCAAATTCAAGTCTCTCTTTAGACTGAATCTAGCACGAATCTTAAGTCGTGTCTCTTCTAATCCTTAGATACAATCTTACTAATGCTAAACAACTAGCACTAATAATCAAACTGGAGAGCTGTGAAAAGCTATCACCGTTTGGAATACAACTCTATCAACTACACTGAATATCAATAGTAATGGTAGTGAGAGTGTGGATTGTGTTCTAGTAAGACAGATTCTAGAAAGAATAGAAATCTACAAGGATCAACACTTGGGAAAGCTCTAGTGATTTTGAGTGTTGATTGTGTGAATATTTAGCTTGAGATTTCTGCAGCGTTTCAGCTTGTAATTTGAGTTTCCCGTACTTTCTTTCTTGAATGTCTTGAGGTATTTATAGAGAAGCATTTGTAATAGA
>CM038121.1:16135032-16201165 GCA_001642375.2 Mentha longifolia
TCAAAACTTACTTTAAAGAGAGAAAAGGTTCCCAACAGCTTTGACTTTTTAGGAGGGGCTTTCTTCCTCTCTGATCCACTAGTCCTCGATGTAGTAGACTACATGTGATGTGAGGAAATTTTAATATAGTAATACGGTAATCCAAAGTATACGATGTTAGAGTATAATTTAGCAATAGATATAGATTGCAATGAAATCAGATATTCACATCAATTTTGAAAAAAATACCTGCCCAAGCTCCATCGACGAAGCACGTCTCGACTGTTCACGAATCGTAATGTTCGGGTGAGTGGCAGTCGAGGATGTCGGGATTGGAGTCGAAAAAACAAGGCGTGCTGGACCAGAACTCCGGCATAGAGTTCCTCGGCAGTTCATGTGTATCTTCGGGAATCGGTACATAACCCTGACCGAACGGCGGAATGAAGGTGGAAAGGGGCCCGCTGGTAGTCATTGGCAAGAATGGAGTGTCCTGTACGATAAATGAATATTCAAATAAGCATGCACGAAACACGAAATTCAATGAAACTAAATGTGTAAGAAAGACGACACTCTAATTTATTATACCTGCTCAAAAATAGAAGTGAATGTCGAAGGGTCTATAGTGCTCGGGTTCTCGCCAATGTAAGGGGTCAGTGAAGGCACCCGTGTAGAGAGGGAAAGAGGTGTCTACTCGAGCAGCTACAGACTCGAGGGGCTCGGTCGCTTCAGGGCTTGTCGAAACAGCAGTGGCTGCATAATCCGATGCCCGTGGTGAGAAAATGTTGAGGGGCGGGGTCGAACGTCGGGGCGAGTGAACTGGAATGGACATAGAGGAAGTCCCGCAGCTCACGATGTCAATGTACGAAGTCTTCGGCACGTGAAACTTCACCAGTAAGGCCCCCGGTTCATGCACCTGATTGGTAGTAACTTTCTTTAATCTCCTGATCTTCCGGCTCGATCCTAGTAATACCTCCCTGAGGATCATCGAACGACGCGTATAGCTCTGCATCGGACACACCGGTGAAAGTATTGCGGAATCTCCATCTGAGACACCTCGGCACGTCCGTCGTGGAAGCCCTCTCCGCAAATTGCTCACCGAACCCTAGCATCACCTCGTAAGCCCAGATCATCAGTGCCCATGCCGGCCCATAAATGTGATATTTCTTAGACTGGACCTGAAATGTCCTCAAGTAGTACTGCAAGGTCTTGTAGGAGTACGCACCCCAAGGAAAAGAATTGAACTCATCAGTGTCGTCGATCAACTCCCACAACCACTGGTGGGGTGGAGCCTGCCCGTCATGACCGAGGATAAAACAATTGGCCATCAACAAGTTCGCCAGCTTCAATCGAAGTTGCCCGTCTGGATCATTCTCGGACGTGAGTGTTCCCAAATGGGAGTGCAACAGTGCCGCCTTCTGACCATGGCCAGCCACAGACGTCTTGAAAAAACGGGATGCCCTTGGCTCCCTCTAAATCCTAGGATCAAAATCGGTAAGGTCAAATCTCAACCCCGTGATCAGAGCGTGGTCCTGAACGGTGTACTTTACGTACTGACCCCTAATGTGGAACCAAATTCCCACCTCCGTCACGACAGCTCGAGATAACACAGAGTGGAGCAAGGGTTTACTGTTCTGCCCCGGCTCCCAATCGAGCAAATGTCCGAAAGGTCCCAACTAAAACTCATCGACCAATTCACCACCTCGATATGCCTCGCTCAGTGCCAACTTTATATCTTCCAAGAGTTTAATCCTATAATAGTTGCCGACATCAAATCTCCAGTTGATCAAATTGCTTCGACGGTACCATGGCGCCGGAGAATCCTGTAAAAAAAAAAATTAAATTAACCAACTGATTATTTACATAAGGGAATTAATTTCAATAAAATAATAATCAATTATTTTCAAAAAAAATTAATTAATGACTTAATAAAATTATAAAAAACATGTGATTAATTATACATACTAAGAAAAAATAGGGAAATTTCGAGCATAGCCGGCCGGTCATTCGGCTTGCCGGAAAAGTGATAATTTCGGCGACCGGAATATACGACCGCACGACGGTTTTTCGGCAGTCCGATTGACCGGCCGACTATGCCCAAAATTTCCAATTTTTTTTCTCAACCTAAATATAAATTTTAACATTACAAACACTACACATTTCTAATAAATTTAATTAAATCACATAAGGGAATTAATTTAAATAAAATAATAATCAATTATTTTCAAAAAAATTAATTAACGACTTAATAAAATTATAAAAACATGTGCTTAATTTTACATACTAAGAAAAAATAGGGAAATTTTCTGGCTTAGCCGGCCGGTCATTCGGATTGCCGGAAAAGTGATTTTCCTGGCGACCGGAATATACGACCGGACGGCGGTTTTCCGGCGTCCGATTGACCGGCCGACTATGCCAAAATTTTCTTTTTTTTTTTCTCGACCTAAATATAAATTTTAACATTACAAACACTACATATTTCTAATAAATTCGAATTAAATCACATAAAGAATTAATTTAAATAAAATAATAATCAATTATTTTCAAAAAAAATTAATTAACGACTTAATAAAATTATAAAAAACATGTGCTTAATTATACATACTAAGAAAAAATAGGGAAATTTTCGAGCATATCCGACCGGTCATTCGGATTGCCGGAAAAGTGATTTTTCCGGCGACCGGAATATACGACCGGGCGGCGGTTTTCCGGCGTCCGATTGACCGGTTGACTATGCCCAAAATTTTCTCTTTTTTTTCTCAACCTAAATATAAATTTTAACATTACAAACACTACAAATTTCTAACTTTCGAATTAAATCACATAAGGAAATTAATTTAAACAAAATAATAATCAATTAATTTCAAACAAAAATCAATAAACTACTTAATAAAATTATAAAAAACATGTGATTAATTATACATACTAAAAAAAAATAGGGAAATTTTCGGGCATAGCCGGCCGGTCATTCTGATTGCCGGAAAAGTGATTTTTCCGGCGACCGGAATATACGACCGGACGGCTGTTTTCCGGCGTCCGATTGACCGGCCGACTATGCCCAAAATTTTCATTTTTTTTCTCAACCTAAATATAAATTTTAACATTACAAACACTACAAATTTCTAATAATTTCGAATTAAATCATATAAGGGAATTAATTTAAACAAAATAATAATCAATTAATTTCAAACAAAAATCAATAAACTACTTAATAAAATTATAAAAACATGTGATTAATTATACATACTAAAAAAAAATAGGGAAATTTTCGGGCATAGCCGGCCGGTCATTCTGATTGCCGGAAAAGTGATTTTTCCGGCGACCGGAATATACGACCGGACGGCTGTTTTCCTGGCGTCCGATTGACCGGCCGACTATGCCAAAATTTTCATTTTTTTCTCAACCTAAATATAAATTTTAACATTACAAACACTACAAATTTCTAATAATTTCGAATTAAATCACATAAGGGAATTAATTTAAACAAAATAATAATCAATTAATTTCAAACAAAAATCAATATACGAATTAATTTCTAATTAAATCATAACAAATAATACAATTTAAATTCATAACAAAAAATTAATACTACATTCGCCGGAAAAAATACCGATATTCGTCGTGGTATTACTTCGACGGAGATTCCCGATTCGTTTTCCGGCAAGACAAAGTGGTCTCCGTTGATTACGTATTGTGACCCCATTACTCCGGTGAGGTTGTATGCTTGAGCCGGTGTTGTTAGTTGCTCGTTGCTAGGCTCGGTTGGGAGAGTAGGGAGAAGAGAGTGCACGTGGAGAGTGTTAGGATTTCTTGAGGGAGAAGAGAGGGAGAATAGAGTGCCGGTGGGGGAGAGTGTTAAGGATTTTTTGAGAGAGAAGAGAGTGCCGGTTGGGAGATTAGAGTGTGTAGAGTGTGGGGTGGTGGAGTTGGGAGGGAGTGTTCATGCGTAGGTTTAGTATGGAGTTGGGGGGGGGGGGTATATTAGGGTTTAGGAGGGAGGGGAATATTAGACAAAAGGAAAAAAACAAAACAAAAATTAAAAAATTCGTCCCCCCTGTGAGACATGTGTCTCTATATACATTAATCAAAAAATTCGTTCGACATTTGACCCCCTTTCCCGAGTTCAATGCCCACCTGTGAGCTGTGGTGAAGAAAGTGGGTCCCACAAAAAAAAAAATCAAAATAACTAACCGAGACAGAGATTCGTTCCTCGGGGGCGAGAATTGCTGAATTCAATTGTGGGCCCTACCCATTTTTTTAATTCTTAAGGGCAATTTTAACATTAGTTATATTTGGAGGGCAATTTTTACAATACCTTTTTTAAAATGGTAGAAAACCCTAAGCGCCCATTCGAATATAAATTCTGACCATCTTTTGCATTCTTGAGTTACACTCCGTACACCTTGGACCATCTTCAACCATACACTCTATTTTGCAATATGCTACACTTCAAAATGCAGCATTGCATACTTCATTTTAGAAATTCATTTCAACCACTTACTATATATACATACTTTAATTTGTAGTTTTTCATTTATTTTATATAACTAGCAGAGATTACGTGCGTCGCACGTAGATATATTTTTTATTAATTTTGAAAAATATGTTAAAAATTAATACTAAATTTTTGTTATATTTCACTATTTATATCATACTTATTATTATTGTGAGTTTTATGATATAACACGTAGGAAACAATAAATTCTCGAGAAGTTTATATAAATTTAATTCATAATAAAATTACATTCAGAATTACTTTGTTACCCTTAAAATAAATTATAATAGGGGTATATTAGGCAAAACAAAAGTTGTAAGAATTGACTCTTTTATAATAGTAATAATAGATTAACATTTACTAATGTATCATAAATATTGCATACCTAATAAAATTTTATCGTAAATAATATAAATTGAATATTGAATGTATTGTAGATTGTTAATTTTTTGTTGATATAAATCAAATACGTAAAATTAAATAAAAAATTAAAAATTTAATAATAAATAAAATATGACAATACAATAAATTATAAATCAAATTATATTAATAAATTTAGTTAAATTATTATTTTTATAGTTTAGTATTGTCCAAATAGTAAAAAATAAAGTATAAAATATTGAATAGTAAAACTCTATACTGTTCAATACTATATACTCTAACTGCAAAATAGAGTACGGTTGGAATGCACTCCGTATTCCAAAATGAAGTAGTACTCTATTTTGAAGTGTGGGTTGGAGTTGCTCTTACTTGTTACTTCAGTATACAAATTATGTGCATGGAATTTTATTACTCTCCTCCGTTTACTCTGATATGACACATTTCTTTTGGGCACGATTTTTAAGAAATACTATATTCGTTCTTTTCAAGTTGTTATATTTTTTCAGCAATTTTTTCAAGCATTTTTTAGCGTCTTGATGATGAGTTTTAAAATAACTTTTAAAGATTTTTTTTTCTTTTAAGGGATACTACAACATAGTATCTCGTAAAAGAAAAAATTCTTTAAAAAGTTATTTTAAAACTTATCATCAAGACGCTCGAAAACGTTTGTCACAAATGCTGAAAAAAAGTGTAACAACTTGAAAAGGACGGAGGTATTACGACTTTATGACTTAATTTTGTTGTATAAGTGCAATTGGAGTTGGGTTAGATGGGGATAATGAATTTTTTAATTGGGTTAATCTTAGTGTGTTGGGACTAAAATAGAAAGATACGGAGTATCAAATGGGAGTAAATGGCTCAAAAAAGAAACGTGGCCATACCAGAGTAAACGAAAGGAGTACTCCCTCTGTCCCACTTCAGTAGTTCTGTATACTCCATCTGTTCCCCATATATATGTGGGGAGAGGAGTGACGCAGTTTAAGAAAAAGTTAGTGTAAAGTGGGAAAGTAATACCACTCCAGTCCATAGAAGTTGAACCATTTAATATTTGCACGGGAAGTAAGGTAGGAGTATTAGGGATATAAAGTGTATTGTGTTTAGAGATGTAATGTGATTTATGTATTTAGGTATATTTTAAAACTAGAGCATCATAGATGCATAAAAACATATTCATGTTTGATCTTAAATGAAAGATCGCGTCAAGACCTTTAATTTGGTATAAAAATCATAAAAATCGAAGAACAAACGAGAAAGTTATGATAGTTTAAACTTTTAGGATTTAAATTATATTGGAACGTGTTGAGAGATGGTGTATGATGAGATTTGATTAGGGAATATTAAGTGTAATAAGGGATTGCTAATTCTTTCCAAAAAATAAATGAGTCAATAGGTGTGTGACGTCCCAAAAAGAAAAATGAGTCAACTTCTATAGACCGGAGTGGTATAAAGTAGGAGAAAGTGGAAAAAGTTGGTAGAAATTGGGAAAAGTAAAACTAAATTGAGGGTGAATAAGTAATTTTGATAAGTGAATCTTTCTATTTAAGGTAGCCACATATATATGGGGGATGTCCCAAACGGATAGTAACCACATAGTATATATGGAGGACGGATGAAGTACTACATTGAGTAGTCTTGTTTCCTAAAATGAAAGAATTATGCTGCGTGTGGTAAATAAGGTAGGAAATGGTTGGATTAATAAAACATAGGTAAGTTATATGAATAGTACCAGATAAGTTATGTGAAGAGTTGTTTGGTAGAAATTAGTAGAAGTCAAGACTAAAAAGATAGGTGTTTGACATACTAGGTAAAAGCTTAGATTAACTTGTAAATTATCTAAAATAACCTTACAATATGTAGATACAAGTATATCTTAAAATTTTCTTCCTAAATTTGAATGTCATTGAGTCTCACTTCTAACAATTTAGGCATATACACTTATATGGCAATTTAGCTGCTTTTTATATATATATAATTTTAGCAATGTATATGGCATATTAAATCGCATTAATAAGCAGAATTCTTGATCAATATTTTCTCAAAAAAAAAAAAAAAAAAAAACAAAACCAACCAAAGTAAGAAAGTCGTCAAGTGCTACATTGAAATATATATAGCAATTTATTTTTGTTTTCTCAAATAAACATTTATAACACAAAGCATCCTAGCATCTTTCTTCCAAGTAGTAAATTTATTACATTAAATAGAATGATGTACATCGGTTCAATAAGGAAATCACTCAAAGGCATTGTTAGAACCATTTTGCGGTGCTATGATTAGTTAAGTTGCATTGACGGCTATAGCTACTACTTGCTTACGGGTGTCTCGCCTTGCCATAGTACAAACGTGGTCTCCTCCATTAATTTCTTGATGATTTCAAAGTCCTTTTCTTCTGAAGAGCACCGCTCCTGCACCCACAAATAGCAACGTTTTGCATAAGAAGTTGCTCATTTGATCCTACCCCAATCAGGCTGTCCACAAAGTAGGCCATGAAGAATCCGATCAATCATAGCAGCTTGACCTGCATTCAAATTCCAGTTTTAACATGAAGCAACCACTAAAGAGGTATTGTAGCATTCTATGAGGTCAAACCAAATACTAAAACAAGATATATACATGTCAAATATGCTTCTAATATGTCTTTCTAATATGCTTCTATATATCTTTCTTTAATGCAAGCATCAATTCTGAGGTCACTTTGGCCACTGCCTGTAGCATATGTCAAAATACACTCTAGAATCTATAATCCTATTTACTCCCACATAATAATAGTAACAACAAAAATCACATTAACTATAAGTACCATACATCTGACAACATATTGCACCGATTAGGTAAACATCAGACAACGTGGATTCCTTCCAGCACACAAATCACATCATTTGAGAAGAAATCAGAACATTAAAAAGAGGGGGAGCTTCGATTACTTACAAACGGCTCATCCGACGGTTCATATGGAAACCACTTATTTTCTATTCGTTGTTTCCATTTTAGCACAGTAATGGTTTATAAATAAGTACTACCTCCATCCCATTATACTTGGTCACTTTCACTTTGATTGACATCTCGCGCACGCATTTCCACCGAAACTTAGTACGGGTTTTAAAATATAATTTTGAAGTATCGTTTTTTTGACGGGATACTATGAGTGTCATAGTATCCCGTCAAAAAAACGATACTTCAAAATTATATTTTAAAACCCGTACTAGGTTTCGGTGGAAATGCGTGCGCGAGATGTCAATCAAAGTGAAAGTGGCCAAGTATAATGGGATGGAGGTAGTATTTGTTATAGTAAGTGTCTGCAAAAAAGTAATGTTACAGATATTCTTTCCCATGAACGCACGACTTTCGATGTACGTGTTAACCTCTCTTTTTATTAATTATGCGTATGGCAGTAGTATTTTAGTTTAACTCATTCGGGAGGAACTTTTGTAAATTAATGTGCTACAGTAATAATTATGTTTAGTTTAACTCATTCTTGACATCCGATTTCTTTTTCTTTTTTCTTTTTAGAAAATGACATTCGAAATTAGAAGTACGAGTACTAATTTAGAGATAGGACATTACTTTCATTTAATTCATTCCGTGATTTCGAAACTTATTAGCTACTTCCCCCTTTACCCATATAAGTATTAGTTGATTTTTTTTACACATTTTGATATATCGAAAAATGAATGTTAAAGATAAAATTTGAGTTTCATTTGATGTAATAACTAATTAACTATACACTATATTAAGTAGAAGAATATAATATATTAGTCGGGACTCAAATACTATCATAACATCTATTTTTTGGACATTGAAATGCGTGCAGAAAGTCAACCCACACATATATGGGGGGCAGAGGGAGTATTTGTGAAGCCGGTCACAGTTCCGATTATTGTTTCGAACGGAATCAAACTGTCGAATACGGTTTCTAGTGGAAGGAATTGGAACTGAACCGGGTTACACGACATTTTTGGTTCCAAGCTGGAATTGAACACGACATTTTTAGTTCCAATTATTTTTTTTTATTCAAATTATTCGTCCATTCATTCGTTGTCTCGCATAATTATTTCGAATATGAATCTATTCAAAAGTTAATTAAAAAAAAGAGGCATCGGATTTATCCAAATAATTTTGATTTTATCAATAAATCCTACAACTCTCGGAGATCACAATTTGATGTTTTAAAGCCGAGCTTTATTAAAATTAAGTGTGACAAAGAGTACTCATCTAAGACTTTGTTTGTTTCTACATACGTCTGTCTATACGGTTCTCGATTTTCAGTAATGACCGAATTGGGCCATTTTTAATTAATCAAAAATTGAGAATTCAGTTGGAAGTTCGGTTCCGATTATTTTAGTTTAAAATATTTTAGGTAATAATAATAATTTTGTTTTCTCCGTCTACCATTTCTTTGCATATTTTCTTTTCTTTTTCTTGTTTTCTTTTTTCTTTTTTGCATGTAACCTTGTTATCCCTTCAAATTGCTAAAACATTAAAATGCATTTCTATCGCATTAAAATACATAAAAATTAAAAAATTAAATAAATAAGTCAAAATACTATTATGATCTTGCATAGTTATTTTTCTTAATGAAATACGGAGTACTATTATAGTTTCACTAGTATTATAATCGAGTCTTATTATAAAATTTAGTATCACAATTCACAGGTTGAATAGTTAAATTATAATTCAATATTCTTATTACTAATCTTGATATCTTTTTTTAGCACCGTAAGTTGATTAGTTATACTGGAGGCGTTTATTTCGAGGGATAGGAGTAATCCACAATAAAACCCAAATAATAGCCATTTTGATATAAGTAAATCTAAATACTAGCCATCTATATAAAAAATACAAAAACAAGTCACTTAGTATAGATCTTAGCATTATAGATTATGCAATGGACTTACAACTAATCTAACACTAATATCTAGTATTATAGTTTAATTGTTCTTATTATAATTGATTTTTAATATTATATATTGATCGATCGTGAAATTTCAGAGTGATTGTACGAATGAAAAATAAAGAACACAAAAGGTCTTTACGTGGTTCGATCATTTATTAGATCTATGTCCACGGGAAAGGAGAGAATGTATTGTATTCAGGTATTCTCGCAGCTATTACAGTGTGTTTCAATCGTATACAAGTGACACTATTTATAGGCGTCTAACAGCAGTTACAGCCGAGGTCGTGGGGTGCCATGTCAGCAATCGTAGGTTAGAAATCGTGGGTCGGCCGAGCTTCTGTGCTCTTGGGTTGTGCTGCTGGGTTGGGCCGGAGTGTCTTCTAGACCTTTCAATGGGCCGAGCTCATCTAGGCCGAGCTTACTTGCCGAGGTCCAATTATATTGGACCTGCGCTTGGGCCTAGTAGCTGGGCCGTATCCTATCATATATAAGTCGCTATTTATATTATATTTAAATCTAAATATTGGTTTTAGTATTATATCTTGAATAATCAGCGTATAATTGGATCGGGGTAAAATCGATAACAAATTAATAGTTCGTGAGTTAATTGATGGTTTTGAATAATTTATAATATCTTTTATACAGTGAGAGTAATATTATAGTTCAATATATTTTTAATAGAACCTCAATAGCAATTTTGTAATTGAAAATTCACAAATCTTATTATAATTAAATATTTTTAAAAATTCATAATAAAAATTTATGAATTTTATTATCTCAATATCAATAGTTATCATTATTGAATTTCTTCACTCAAAAAAATATAAAAATTAGCGAATATTAGTTTACATATTAAGTATTGTTAGCGGTGAATATTATAATTGAGATTTAATTAACAAACTTTCATTTTTTTTTAACATAGTTAAACTGAAATTAAAAAGCCGTACCAGAGAGGACTCGAACTCGGAACATTTGGTCCCGAAACTTAAGAATATATATTGTTGCAATTAAAGTCTTAAGTTGTGTTCCCCTTGCCGTGTGAGTCCATGTCCACGACCTGTCCGATAGTACACGGCCTCCAGCTGTGTAATTATTTCGAGTTGTGTATTAATCAACTAGATCAGTGACTAATCAAGTGAAAAATCCATTTTATTGTCACTAATCCACTAATCCGGATCGACCATTCGACTACTTTATTTCCCGTTTCACTAATTATTCGAGGATTTCAAACGATTTAACACGATTAGTGATTAATCAAGTGAAGTTTCATTTTATTATCACTAATCAACTAATCCGGAATCAACTTTTTGAATAACTTACTTCACGTTTCACTAATTATCTGAGGTTTTGTGAAAATTCATTTTATTATCACTAATTCCTAATCCGAATCGACCATTTGACTTCTTTACTACTACTACTACTACTACTACTACTACTACTACTACTACTACTACTACTACTAATAATAATAATAATAATAATAATAATAATAATAATAATAATAATAATAATCGAGCGCTAATCGCCTCGAAAATCGATAATTCGCTACTCCGATTAGCCATTCTCCAAGTAATTTCCTTCTCGCCTCACCCATTATCTCTCCGTTAGTGCTAATCAAGCGATAAACCCCTCGTTATCGCTAATCAAGTGTTCAAAATAGATTATTCACTAATCGAGCGCTAATCGCCTCGGAAATCGATAATTCGCTACCATTTATTGACATTATTATTATATTGATACGTCCACAATTTATTGACCATTTTCATTTTGGGATATAGACTCCACAATTGCTTTAACACTTTAATATTTTATCACTCTAACTTTTAATATTTTAACACTTTAATACAATTAAAAATATTTAATAGGCCCACAATTATTTCATTTTAACACTTTGACACTTTAATTTATTAATATATTATCAAAATACATTAAACTCCGTGCCTAAATTTTTAGTCCACTAAATATTGTATGGGGGAATACTCATATATCTCTATTATTTTCAACGTACTTTCCCGACTATGTTATACTACCTCCATCTCATTGACTTAGTCTCATTTGTTGTTTCGGTCCATCTCACTTATTAGTCTCATTTCCTAAAATGACAAAGAATACTTGGCTACAATTAACTCTCTCTTCTCAGAATTAATTATATCCACATATCCCCATTTTCCTTGGTTCTTGTGCCATTTAGAAATGGGACTAAGTGGGTGAGATGGAGATAGTACTATTAACAATTGTTGTATATATTTATAAATTTATCACTTATATAAATATAGTAATAAGTATTCCACTATGAATTACGAGAATTGATCAAAATTATAATTAAGCGTGGAAACTTCCTTTTAAAATAAATATTTTTTGTGAATTAATAAATTAGAGTAGTTAATTAATTAATAAAGCAAATGTTATGCGAATTTAGCATAATACACTCTCCGTCTCGTTTATAACTAACATTTTTTCTAGGCACATGTTTCAATAGATGTTATTTTAGAGATAAAGTGTAGTATTTGATATTTTAATACAAATATTATTATTTTATTTGTTTTATCAGAAAATAATTATTTTATTAAAATAAATGGTACAAGCAGTACCTAACTTACAAACTTAAGTTACAACCAAATTTCATACAGAGTTGTTTTCAACCACCTAGGATAGCTAGCATGAGGGTCGGCTTCATCCCTCGCAACTCACCAGTTTCAATACCTACATTTAATTTCCATCTCGATTTGTCGAAAATCTCACTCCTTCCCGTGGAACACAACTGCGCTACGTCACTTCCAAAGCACCCAAATAACGTAGTCCAAATCCGTTTAGTCTCTTTTTGAATTTACCTTTACCGAGCAGCATCGAAAAGGCTTTCCGGTGGCTGTCATAAATTTATAAAAACACATGAATGTTTGATCTTAAATAAAATATCGTATCAAAACCTTTGATTTGGTATAAAAATTATAAAGTTAAAAAATAAACGAGCAAGTTATGATAATTTAATATCTTATAACTTAAATTATATTAGTATACGTGCAGAAATGTGAATAAATGTTCCAAATTTCAGTAAGGAAAATGGTCCATCATAAACGAGATGGGTAGAGTAATAAAAAAAAGATAAATTTTCACGTCAGAATTAGAATCCGTAATTGTATTATTTATACTGTTTATTTATTTTAATATTTAATGTAAAAATAGATACGGTGTCATACATGGAAATGATATGCTACTCCCCTTATGGTGGGTACCTTTATGGACACCATCGCCGTTTGCTCACTTGAGCATTATTTTGTTCGATTTTTTTAATTGTTTTATATTCTAATACCTTATAAATTAATATAAAATAAATTTACAAAATAAATAAAAATCAAAATTCGATTTGTTTTATTACTCATTTTTTGAAATTAAAAATAAACAAATAATAAATCGAGCATTGATTTTTTAAAATTTATTATTTTTATATTAATTTATAAAATATTAAAATATAAAATAATTAAAAAAATTAAACAAAATAATATTCAAGTGAACAAACTACGATAGTACGAAGGTACCCACCATACAAGGAGTAACATATCATTCTCGTGTCATACATATATAATTTTATAAACTCCTATAATTAACTTTATATCATCATACATGCAAATAGTTTCCTCCTCAACTCACATTTAAATTAATTGCAATGCTGACAAATGATTAGTTCAGGGGACTAGACTGGCTTTCAATCACGAAACCCCGGAAATTTCATGCTCAAAACTTGTGTCAGACGAAACAATATTAAGAAGACCACTTCTATTTTACATTTAGTTTATACGTTAAATTAACAATTTAACATGACTCATAATATTTAAAATTACCCCTTTAAAAATTATTATGTAAAAATTACCCTTTTAAATGAAGTAATGTAAAAACTACCCTTTCAATTATTTTAATGTGTTATGGGTCCCACATTTTATGTTTAAAAACCACCACCACAATTCAATTATGGGTGAATGATGAATGTGAGAGGTGACAGCTCACAATTTTTTTTTTTCTTCTTGTTATAATTACGATTATGAACAGTATTACTATTAAATTTATTGCTTTATGCATGCATGCGTGAATGGGCACGATTTGACTGTTTTTTTGGTACAAATAATTCATCTCTGATATCACAGACGAAACAGTATTGGTATCCTATGCCAACCACACCGAAAACTGAATATATACAACAACTCATACAACGCAAAATTGCAAATAGAATTCAGAAAAAAAAAAAAAGAAAAAAAGAAGACCAATTCACCAAAAAAATTGTTCTGAGAAGAAGTAAACAAAGCTGAGCTGAGGAAGAGGAAGAAGAGGAAGAGGAAGTAAACCACATTGTTTCATCGCGTTTCCGAATTATCCAACAATATAGGTAATCGTTTAATATCGAATTTATATGTTTAGCAAGTAGATTATATATTTATTTTGGAATTTAATTGAATTTTCATAACATGTCGTATTTATGAAAATGAAATTATATGTCAAGGAATCAGTATATAGAATTATTTTGAAAATTAATTGATTATTATTTTGATTTATTAATTGATTTATTTTGAAAATTAATTCCCTTATGTGATTTAATTCAAAATTATTAGAAATTTGTAGTGTTTGTAACTTTAAAATATATATTTAGGTTAAGGAAAATAAAAGAAAATTTTGGGCATAGCCGGCCGGTCAATCGGACGCCGGAAAACCGCCGTCCGGTCACGTATTCCGGTCGCCGGAGAAATCACTTTTCCGGCCACGAGATGGACCGGCCTGCTATGTCCAAAAATTTCTCTTTTTTTTCTAAGTATGGATAATTAATCACATGTATTTTGTAATTTTATTATTTCGTTTATTAATTTTTGTTTGAAATTAATTAATTATTATTTTGTTTAAATTAATTCTCTTATGTGATTTAATTCGAAATTATTAGAAATGTGTAGTGTTTGTAACTTTGAAATTTATATTTATGTTGACGAAAATAAAAGAAAATTTTGGGCATAGCCGGCCGGTCAATCGGACGCCGGAAAACCGCCGTCCGGTCACGTATTCCGGTCGCCGGAGAAATCAATTTTCCGGCCACGGGATGGACCGGCCGGCTATGCCCAAAAATTTCTCTTTTTTTTCTAAGTATGGATAATTAATCACATGTATTTTGTAATTTTATTATTTCGTTTATTAATTTTTGTTTGAAATTAATTGATTATTATTTTGTTTAAATTAATTCCCTTACGTGATTTAATTCAAAATTATTATAAATTTGTAGTTTTTGTAACTTTAAAATTTACATTTATGTTGAGGAAAATAAAAGAAAATTTTGGGCATAGCCGGCCGGTCAATCGGACGCCGGAAAACCGCCGTCCGGTCACGTATTCCGGTCCCCGGAGAAATCACTTTTCCGGCCACAGGATGGACCGGCCGGCTATGCCCAAAAATTTCTCTTTTTTTTCTAAGTATGGATAATTAATCATATGTAATTTTTAATTTTAGTATTTCGTTTATTAATTTTTGTTTAAAATTAATTGATTATTATTTTGTTTAAATTAATTCCCTTATGTGATTTAATTCGAAATTATTATAAATTTGTAGTTTTTGTAACTTTAAAATTTATATTTATGTTGAGGAAAATAAAAGAAAATTTTGGGCATAGTCGGCCGGTCAATCGGATGCCGGGAAACCGCCGTCCGGTCACGTATTCCGGTCGCTGGAAAAATCACTTTTTCGGTCACGGGATGGACCGGCCGGCTATGCCCAAAAATTTCTCTTTTTTTTCTTAGTATGGATAATTAATCACATGTATTTTGTAATTTTATTATTTCGTTTATTAATTTTTGTTCGAAATTAATTGATTATTATTTTGTTTAAATTAATTCTCTTATGTGATGGATTAAATCAGTATATACATGTGATGTTCCTAACGGAAATAGTATATATTTATGTGTTTAATTTATTGATTTTATATTTATTTGTAATTTTTATTAATTAAGTTGTAATTATTTGACTACAGTGGCTGAGATCTACGTCAATGATAAATACGGGGGTATCTGGGATGATTCTAGTTATCAAGGCGGCGATGAGGTCAATATCTCATTATCAGTATCTTATGGGATAACAATTTACAACTTGAGATACCTCATATCTCATTATTGCAACCCGGCGGGTTCCGATTTCGACCTTTTTTATATAAGGAAGAGCAACCGCGGACGTAATGTGATTTCACGTTTGACGAGTGACGATACATTACAAGAATTATGCAATGGTTTTATACCAACAATATTCGTGAAGACGAAAGACGGAGCATCCTCTTCACATGCCGGGGCATCATCTGCATACGTCGAGACATCCTCTCCATGTGTCCGTACATTCGATCAGTCGCAGGCGTACGGTGGGTCAAATGATTTTTTCAGCCAGGGCACCGACGATTGGCGGGCATACTTGGATGAAGTCGGGAGGGCTGTTGCTTCTAGCAACTGGGTAGGGGATGAGTTTCTCGGCCAAAGAGGTTTTTTTCCCTTCCTTCATACTCTTGCCTCATTGTCTGCATAATGCGCTCGTTTTCGCGACGAGTGACGTCCTCTACAATACTGACCAAGTCCTCCCTAGACATCCCGGGAAGAGAATGCTCCTGTCCACCACTCCTGCTTTGAGAACCACGTTGCTGCCGGGATGAAGATTTACCTTCCTCAGCTAGATTCCCGGCAAATTTCGTAGATCGGGAACTCTGTCTACGTTGACTTCCCTCATAGGAATCTACAACGGCATGGTGGGACCTGGGATCAGCTCGATGTATACAAGGGCGTTCGTCCACAATGTATGAAGTCTTCGGCACGTGAAACTTCACCAGTAAGGCCCCCGGTTCATGTACCGATTGATAATAACTTTCTTCAATCTCCTGATCTTCCGGCTCAATCCTAGTAATACCTTCTTCCGGATCATCGAACGGCGCGTACAGCTCTGCCTCGGACACGCCGGTGAAAGTATTGCGGAATCTCCATCTCAGACACCTCGGGACGTCCGTCGTGGAAGCCCTCTCCGCAAATTGCTCACCGAACCCTGGCATCACCTCGTAAGCCCAGATCATAAGTGCCCATACCGGCCCATAAAAGTGATACTTTCTAGACCTCGCCTGAAACGTCCTCAAGTAGTACTGCAAGGTCTTGTAGGAGTACGCACCCCAAGGAAAAGAATTGAACTCATCAGTGTCGTCGATCAACTCCCACAACCACTGGTGGGGTGGAGCCTGCCCGTCATGACCGAGGATAAAACAATTGGCCATCAATAAATTTGCCAACTTCAATCGAAGTTGCCCGTCTGGATCATTCTCAGACGTGAGTGTTCTCAACTGGGAGTGCAACAGTGCCGCCTTCTGACCATGGCCGCCACAGACGTCTTGAAAAAAACGGGATGCCCTTGGCTCCCTCTGAATCCTGGGACCAAAATCAGTAGGGCCAAATCTCAACCCCGTGATCAGAGCGTGGTCCTGAACGGTGTACTCTACGTACTGGCCCCTAATGCGGAACCAAATTCCCACCTCCGTCACGACAGCTCGAGATAACACGGAGTGGAGCAGGGGTTTACTGTTCTGCCCCGGCTCCCAATCGAGCAAATGTCCGAAAGGTCCCAACTGAAACTCATCGACCAATTCACCACCTCGATATGTCTCGCTCAGTGCCAACTTTATATCTTCCAAGATTTTAACCCTATAATAGTTGCCGACATCAAATCTCCGGTTGATCAAACTGCTTCTACGGTACCATGGCGCCGGAGAATCCTGTAAAAAAAAATTAAATTAACCAACCGATTATTTACATAATTAATTAATTTAAATAAAATAATAATCAATTATTTTCAGAAAAAATTAATTAACGACTTAATAAAATTACAAAAAATATGTGATTAATTATACATACTAAGAAAAAATAGAGAAATTTTCGGGCATAGCCGGCCGGTCATTCGGATAGCCGGAAAAGTGCTTTTTCCGGCGACCGGAATATACGACCGGACGGCGGTTTTCCGGCGTCCGATTGACCGGCCGACTATGCCCAAAATTGTCTTTTTTTTTCTCAACCTAAATATAAATTTTAACATTACAAACACTACACATTTCTAATAAATTCGAATTAAATCACAAAAGGGAATTAATTTAAATAAAATAATAATCAATTATTTTCAAAAAAAAATTAATTAACGACTTAATAAAATTACAAAAAACATGTGATTAATTATACATACTAAGAAAAAGTAGGAAAATTTTCGGGCATAGCCGGCCGGTCATTCGGATAGCCGGAAAAGTGCTTTTTCCGGCGACCGGAATATACGACCGGACGGCGGTTTCCCAGCGTCCGATTGACCGGCCGACTATGCCCAAAATTTTCTTTTTTTTTTTTCTCAACCTAAATATAAATTTTAACATTACAAACACTACACATTTCTAATAAATTCGAATTAAATCACAAAAGGGAATTAATTTAAATAAAATAATAATCAATTATTTTCAAAAAAAAATAATTAACGACTTAATAAAATTACAAAAAACATGTGATTAATTATACATACTAAGAAAAAATAGAGAAATTTTCGGGCATAGCCGGCCGGTCATTTGGATAGCCGGAAAAGTTCTTTTTCCGGCGACCGGAATATACGACCGGACGGCGGTTTTCCGGCGTCCGAATGACCGGCCGACTATGCCCAAAATTTCCTTTTTTTTTCTCAACCTAAATATAAATTTTAACATTACAAACACTGCACATTTCTAATAAATTCGAATTAAATCACAAAAGGGAATTAATTTAAATAAAATAATAATCAATTATTTTCAAAAAAAAATTAATTAACGACTTAATAAAATTACAAAAAACATGTGATTAATTATACATACTAAGAAAAAATAGAGAAATTTTCGGGCATAGCCGGCCGGTCATTTGGATAGCCGGAAAAGTGCTTTTTCCGGCGACCGGAATATACGACCGGACGGCGGTTTTCCGGCGTCCGAATGACCGGCCGACTATGCCCAAAATTTTCTTTTTTTTTCTCAACCTAAATATAAATTTTAACATTACAAAAACTACACATTTCTAATAAATTCGAATTAAATCACATAAGGGAATTAATTTAAACAAAATAATAATCAATTAATTTCAAACAAAAATCAATAAATGAATTAATTTCTAATTAAATCATAACAAATAAAAGAATTTAAATTCATAACAAAAAATTAATACTACATTCGCCGGAAAACATACCGATATTCGTCGTGGTATTACTTCGACGGAGATTCCCGATTCGTTTTCCGGCAAGACAAAGTGGTCTTTGTGCTCGTGGTCGATTACGTATTGTGCCGACATCACTCCGGTGCAATTGAAAGCTTGAGGAAAGAAGGAGGGAGGTTGTATGCTTGAGCTTGAGAGGCGCCGGATTTTTTTTAAAGAGAAGTTGTTGCTAAAAATTTGATAAATATGGTGAGTATGGTGGGGGTAATGTGTGTTAGGGTTTGTGGGGTTCTAAAGGGTGATATTGAGTTGAATAAATAAGCCGAAGCTCCCACCACCACCACCGACCCCCCCTAATCAAATCAAATTCTACATTCAAAAATATTTTCATACAATTCACAAAACAAAAAAAAATATATATATTCCTTATCATAAAAATACAAAATGGACCGGCACAATTCTCGGGGGTGGAGGGGAACAAAATTGACTGTCGGAGATAGTTAAAAATAAAACAAGTGGGATCCATATAATACACTATTTTATTATATAAGGGTAATTTTACCAATACTTGTTTTTAAAGGGTAATTTTTACATTTAGGGTTTCAAAGGGGTAGAAACACCCAAGCACCCTTAACATGATGCACGTGGAGGGCCAAGATTGATGTTTGTTATACGAACGTTTGTATAATCGAATTTGCCAGAGGTGATCTACTTATGTGAAGAACAGAATTGAAGCTGAAAGCACCACTTTTAGGTTTTCACAAGTTATCAACACTACTGTCTAATTTTGGGGCCACTAGCTACAAATCTAATGTTCCCTTCCCAAAAAGAATATACATCGACTCCCTATGTAACTCACTTTAGGCCAAGAATGAGAAAATCAATATTTGACTCATTTGAAGCCACGATTTGAACTTTTTAACAACATACAGTGCTCCAATAATTTAATAATACTCCCTTCGTCCTCCATTTCTTGACACTAATACTATATTTAGATGCCCTCTATTTTTTCACCTTTTCTATTTTAGGACGTAAACCCCACAATTACTTTATCACTTTAACACTTTATCACTTTATTTTTTAACACTTTAATACCATTAAAAATTTTAGTTGGACTCACAATTATTCCACTTTAACATTTTAATACTTAATTTATTAATATATCATCAAAACACATTAAACTCTGTGCCCAGGATTTTGGGTCAAGAATTGGAGGACGGAGGGAGTAATAATAAGCAACTGAATCAAACACAGTATTGTTTCAAAATGTAAGCTCACAGCATCAATTCTATAATTCTTGTACAAATAAGCCTATCAAACCTGTCCAATCTGTAAAATTGAATTACATGAAAGCGAAAATTCATAACCCATCAAAGCAATATACGAGCAGTAAATTGAATTATATCAAGTGAGCTAGGTAAAATTGCACCACACATGAAAGATATCTCAATATGTATAAACTAATCTCGAGAGGTTTGTCCATGAGATGTTTACCTAGACTTTGCTGATTTGGGCTCCTTGAAAACTAAAATCTGCAGCTGACTTCCTTGCAGATTCTACTAACTAATAACCCAAAGCGATTCCACAAACCCAATGTCGATGAAGGATGCCCTAAAATCAAAAAAATTGTACGCAGCGAATGAATAAATTTGTTGGAAAATGTTATGATTTTGAATCTGAAAACAAAAGCAAAAAAAATTGTCGCTGGATTCATACCTTTTCTTCGTTCTTCTTTGCCGAAAGAAGAACTTGTGCAATCATTTTTTAAAATGAGACAAGGCAAAATTGTAACACAATCTTCTTCACCGATGGGATGAGAATATGGGGATAAATCTGAAGAAGAAAAAAAAAACAAGAGAATAAATTGGAGCTTCACCTGCGCGATTCTCAGCCAGAGAAGAAAAAGAAAAAGAAGTGTGCCCTCAATTGAAATGAAGAAGGGCAAAATTGTAATGGTGTGAATTAAGCGAGAGGACTGTTCATCTCTGTTAAAATAACTCTCGATTTCAAGCGGACAAAATATGAGGAGGCCTGGGATTTATCCAGGATTGGTCTAATTATTTGACTAAGTTACCAAACAGCTAGATGACTCCAGTTTATTTATTTATCTGTCCTCGACTCCTCGTCTAAGTCACCAAACACTACAATAGTCCATTAAATGGATCACTAATCATTTCATCATTTACTCACCTATCGGCACGTAACCCAATATAATTTAAGTTGTACAAGTTTAAATTATCATAACTTGCTCGTTTGTTCTTTGATTTTTACGTTTTTTTATACTAAATTAAAGATCTTGATACGATCTTTCATTTAAGATCAGACATTAATTTTTAAAACACAATTATATCATAACAACTTCAATACAATTAAATAGCACATAATTCAAGAACCATAAATAGCAACTTCAATACAATTAAATAGCACATAATTCAAGAACCATAAATAGCATGGTCACAGGGATACTTTGTTGGGAGAAAAGGGTATTTTGCCATTAAATATGTGTGAGACTAATTTAGTCCCAGGGGTAGGCCTCCAACTCAAGACGGGGTTTTGGGGGAAATAGTACCTGGCCGGATAATCATAGCATTAATTCTTGGGCCAGTCTTGATCATAAGTCTTATCAACCAAACATGATACCTAGTCGAATCTCGGATATAGTCCAGCCTAATCTCATAATCCAAATGAGGCCTTAATATATGTCTAACATCCGACAATAACATAAAATGCAAAAATGTTAGAAAATGAGTACAAAATAACTTGTCTGACATACTAATACAACTTAAATTGAAGATTACAAGAGAACAAATACAAAACAGGAACTATAAGTTTAAGGTGAATCGAGGAAAGTCTTCTTTCCACAAGACAAAATTATGCCCTGGTAGTGCTATCGGTTTTAGCATATCGTCTAGAAGCACCATAAAACTAGTTGTGGTGGAGAGTTTGATGATTGATGTTGATTCTTCATTATCCTGTGCTGCTCTGCTTAATTTGTTAGGGATTTTTCGCTCAAAGTTCATAGCTCATTATTGGCCTACAGAATGAATTCATTGATATTCTTTGCAAGAAACTGATGAAGAAACTAATCACTCCATATTGCGGAATTCCAAATCAAAATATGTTTGGACAGTTTGGTCTTAAGAAAGTGAATATGAAAGTCTACGAAATGTTTCATGATAAATACTAGCAGCCTCTCGTGTTGGAGAAACCTCTGAATGCTGAAAAAACTCCGAAAAACAAACGAAAGGTTCGATTTGAATTGATATGGGAATGATTCTGAATTTCTGATGAAAGAAGACCAAAATTACTTATAAGATCAACTTTTTTTGCTCAGCTTATCTAGGAGTAGCTACTACAAGATCTATGACTATGATCATATTGTTTGCTTTCTATATATGTGACATATCGTTTTCAATTTACTTTACTAAAATAGACACGGGTCTCTTCTTTTCGTTTGGTAATTGTGCAGTCTATATATTTTGTTACTAAAACTAACAACAAATATAATGGATTTGACAACGTCTGAGCTAAAATAAATAAATAATGGATTTGAAAACAAAACGCAGCTCAGTTGGTAAGGCGTTTCCCCTCCAACCAAAAGATTGAGAGTTCGAATCACCTCGGGTGCGTGTGTGTATTGTGTTTGCCTTATAAAAAAATAGATTTAGTTCGGATGATATAAGCAGAAACGGAAAAGGCGAGTTTTTGCCTCATTACTCATTAGAGAATCAATTGTTGTTATTTTCTGCGGAGAGCCTCCACCTTTAATTTTTATTTTCATTTTCGTCCCTTCCAATAGATCAATTATGCAATCAAATTTAGTACTCCCTCCGTTCCGCCGAAAATGACTGGTTTTTTTTAATATATGTGAATAGTAAAATAATGAAACATGTCGAATTGGATGGGACAGAGGGAGTAGATATTACGATAAATAGATGTTACCTATGTATTAATTATATTAAATTGAATTGACAAATAAAATAATGTGATAATTGTTTGGGAGTTACAAATAAATGGTAGGAACGTGAATAGAGTTTAAGATTAATTGTGCTTTAAAAATGTTGATTTTTGAATATATTCTTGATACATGTCAAGTATTTAACGATGTATTAGAAAATGAAATATGAAAATACAATAGAAGATTCGAATCGAATTCTTAATTATACCTCTGCGATAACTGGTACCCGCATTCACGAAATATTTGGATATTTTGCCCTTTTTGGACAATTTTACGATTTTACCCTTAAACATTGCATAGAAATTAATAAAGTGAAAAAGTCCACGCAATAATCATAGGGATAAACATGATAAAGGTAAGACGCTTCCCCTCCAACTAAAAGGTCGGGGGTTCAAGTCACCTCAGGTGCATGTGTGTAAGTGCGTTGAAAAAAAGGTAATTTGTATTGCTTATTAATAGTGGAGACCAAATCTCATCTTTAGTGTAGTGTATTATATTGTTTACCGAAAACAAAATTAAGGGAAGAGTACTTTTTTGCAATGAAATCAAAAAGAAGACCTTATTAAGGCACAGTAATTTTAGCAAGTTGACACTTATACGGGACGAAGGGAGTAATATCCATTTTATTTTATTCTCTATTTTAAGTAGGACCCAACAATCACTTTTAACATTTTATCATCACAAAAATTAAAACTCGTACCGAATGATTTCGCTCACGTATTTTGTGGACGGATGTAGTATATTGAAATAAATTTTAGTAGAAATTAAATAAATTTAGTACTATAAAAAGGATGAGAAAAGAACAAATCAAATAATTATTTTTAAATTAAATTATATCACTGTAAACTATATCTGTGATCAATTAATTAGGTCCGAGTTCGATGTTCCAAATATTCAAAAGTTCACTTGCCTGGATAAAGGTTCATCACCACCCCACCTTTTTGTTAATGGAACTGTAAAGGAATGCGACTTTGACATAACCATAAATTACTTTAATTTGTACGGAGTATGACATTTGCTGGCTCCAAAAGCTAAAAAGTTTGTTGACAAAGTTTAGGCTATCGAGAATATCTCTCTCTTCATAAAATTTAGGTGTAAAAAGAGTGGAGTTGGGTCTAACTCTGAGCGCAAGGTTGATATATTGACCCTATTGTGGTGGAGAGTTTGATGATTGATGCTGTTTCTTCATTAACCCGTGCTGCTCTGCTACGCTTGTTGGTGATTTTTCGCCCAAAGTTCATAACTCATTATTGGCTTACTGATAAGTGGTGGTTGAAGAATGTGAAGAATGAGTCCAATATTGATGTTCTTTGCAAGACACTAATGATGAAACTATTCGCTCCAAATTGTGGAATTCCAAATCAATATTTGTTTGGACAGTTTGGTTTGAAGAAATGTTTCATGATAAAAACTGGCGGCCTCTCGTGTTGGAGAAACCACTGGATGCTGAAAAAACTACTGAAAACAAATGAAAGGTTCGATTTGAATTGATATGGGATTGATTCTGATGCAACAAGTCCAAATCACCTATAAGATCAACTTCTTCGAGACAATGCGCGTAGGTACCAAGACTTGAGTGTGAAGATTGAGAGTTTCAGACTAACTTGGAGAAGTTTCTATAGTTACCATATCTCCCAAAACTTGATCGCGAGCACCATGGAAACTGGAGCCATTCACATTGCCGCTAGACATTTTATTGGCGATGCCTCTCGATGTTAGATAAACGAACAAATAATTTTCATAAGTTAGTAATTTGATCTTACTGCTTAAAATCGAAAACCAAGTTAACATATCTAATTTAGTGATAGTTTCAAAGCATAAATGCAAATATGAATGCAATGTTCTTATTGACAAATGTATATAAACGTATATTTGTAGAAATGTGTCAGTAAATAACGAATTTTGAAAAGGAAAAAAAGAAGAATGAACCCTTTTTTAATGAAATCATAGTGTGCCAGAAAATTGTGGAAAACCACCAAATGTACATACATTGCAAAGTAAGGAGGATGAAAAGAAAAGAACCTCCCCAGATTCTTACTACATATCTTCTTTATCAACAAGAAGAAATGAAAAACTAATAGAAAGAAAATCCTTATCTAATCAAAATCTAAAATCTCCTATCTTCATTAGTAGATAGATGCTTATGTTTAGACTATCTTGAAGCAAGGGGATTAAGCAGTTGAAGATAGATACACATTGAAAATTTACGACTACCTCTGCCTTGCTCGTATGGAAGCCTCAATACTTTGAAGCCATCAAAAGCGCCGAAATACTGACTCTTGTAGTTGCTCATCATCGGTGCTCGAACTGAGCTTCCATTTAAGAGATAGAATTTGTGCTCTTTCGTCAGCTTTTCTTCAAATTTTTGGCTCCAGTTTCCTTTGAAATAGACTGCATTTGCCAAGATAAGCTTGGTATCATCATCAACTGCACCAGGTGGAAGTATGTTCTTGATTAGGCCTTTTGTTTCTTTGCTGCCCCATTCGTTCACTTCTTTTCTTACCTCTCCAGCCTATATCCACAATCAGCATATTCATATAAGACTCTAACCAAAACTGACCAAGAGAATTAAATAATAATCTCTCGTGCATATGTACAGAAACACAAACAAGTAATGTTTGAGAAATCTTGGAAACAAAAAAATACATAGGGCAATATTATCAATTCAAGAAATTCTTACAAAGGCCTAAACATTGAATTGGTTTTTCCCTACTCAATAGAAATGTTTATTCATATTCATGTAGAAACAAGTAATGCTAGAGAAATATTGGTATAATTCCTTTTTTTTTTTTTTTGAGGGAAATATTGGTATAATTCACATCTTACACATATTATGAAAATTTGAACAGGATTTTTCATTTTCATGTTAAACTACTCAACATTCTTTAAGTACTTGTGATTTTATATTTGTAGATTTCTGACCTAATTGAAATCAATATCAAAATTCAATGCAGCACGCACAAGTAGTATAACAAGAGATTTTAGATTTTCCCCCAATAACATGCATATTGGATTATGGGAGAAAGGGAAAAGAAGAAACTGACCTTGTTCTGAAAATCAACGTGTTCCGAAACAGCTCTGTAAACTCTTCCGAGCACATCTCGATAAGCGGGCTTCAAATTGAGGCTCTGATCAACCCAAAGCCCGTTGGCGGTGGACAGAACGGGCCCTCCGACCGGGCTGCCGTCGGCGAGCACCGCACGAAAAACCTGAGAGAAGGAAGCGGTGAGTTCATCTGAAGACGTCGACGTAACGAAGCCTACAATCTGGTCCCGCGTTGGGGCGTTCGATCCGGCGGCGACCATACCCAGTAGCAGTGGCGAAGCCAGGGGGGAAGTGGGGTCCCTGGGCCCCACTGGGATTTAAAAAAAAATACTAGTACATTTTTAGTTTTAGTATTTTCCAATAAATGCTTCAGCGCATGTGGCATGAAGATCAGTCTAATGTTATCATTCTTGAAGAGATCATGAATATTTTTATTCCTTCTCTTTTAGTGATCTCATGCATATTTTTCTATTTCTTTTTTTTTTTTCTTTTTTTTCACTTTATTTTACTAATAATCTATCAAGTGCTTTTCATTCATGTTTTTAGTATCTTACATTGTTTTTTTGAAAGTTGATCCAGCATGCATTAGTATATTAATGTTCCCTTTATTTTCAAATAATTATTTACTTTTTTGCATTCACATTTTCATAATTTTATAGGGTGATGGATATTCGTAATTTTATTTTTTCCTTTCATTTTCTAATAATATGTAAAAAAAAATTGATGTTCAAACGAGAGCAAAAAGGATCCTGTCAATGCATTTTCTAATTTATTTTATGTATTTTGTTTTGATTTTTTTAATTTGATATAAAATTTTATTTTAAGCTATAAGAAATTTTATTGGTGCGTCGTGAAGGGGGAGGTGGAAGATAAAATGAGTTTCAATGTGTGAGCTAGAAAAAAATTAAGTGAATAATGGTCTAGGGGATGAAGGTGTTCTCTGCAGTTTGGCTTGGAAGGCACCTTTGGTGCCAATGCTGTAGACAAAAACTTGTGTCAGCCGGAGGCACCGTACGGCCGGGCCAAAGTGTCAATTTTTATACAGAAAAGTGTCAATCTATATGAATAAAAGTGCCAAATTGTTAACGTAATTATTTTACGAATAAAATGACAATTTTTAAAAGTGTCAATCTTTATACAGAAAAGTGTCAATCTATATGAATAAAAATGTCATTGTTTTAGCCCGGCCGCACGATGCCTCCAGCTGACCCAAGTGTGTCCCAATGATGTAAGTCTTGTTTTGTTAATGGTTCCCATTAATAAAATTCTTTTTTCAAATAAAAAATAAAAATAAAAATTGGACCCCATTGACTAAAAATTCTGGCTTTGCCACTGCCCAGTAGCACGTGGATCGACAAGGGAGAGAAGACGAAGTTGGAGCCACCGGCGTAGGCGGTGATGACGTGGCGGGCAAGTGAGAAGGAATTTTCAGTTTGATTGGCGATTGATTGCCGCAGATCCATGGCTGCCGTCGGCTGCTGCTGCGGAGTTTGAAAGAGAAGAAGGCGGAAACGAGTCGTAAACAAGTCTGGGTTGTGTATACAATCAACTTAAGCAGTCAAAAGACATATAGAAGGATAAGTAGACAATTTTTAATAAATAAAGCATAATGTTTATCATAATTAATTGCGTTTAGGACATGATAACTTTCATTTTTTTTATATATCTAGCTGTCTATGTAGTTAAAATTTTGAGTTTGCTGAAATATAGGTAAAAAAAAATATGACAAACGAACAAAAAATAGGATTTTCTGAAAGGCGTGAGAACACTTTCAGATCAAATCAATTCGACGGTTCTATCGAATTATTCAATCGGATACAATTCAGAATATTTCGAACTTTAGTATGGGATTGTTTTGAGAATGCAGAACCCAAAAAAAAAAATGAAAATTGATCAGATCATAAGAAACTGATTCGTATCAGTTTTAATGCAGTTTTGCAACATTTTGAAAATTGCAAAATAGTCTCTCGAAATTTCAAAAATTAAATTTTCGATGAATTTTCTACACAGCAATTTAATCGGAATTAAATTGATGAATTTTCTACACACCTCGACCCCAGCCAAGGGCTCTGCCCCTTGGACCCCGCCAGGGGCTGCTGCCCCTTGGACCCCGCTATCGGGGGCGCTGCCCCCGAACCCCCGTCCTTTAGGGGCTTCGCCCCTAAAATCATAATAAATTTATATAAACGTGCACTCCGCACCACCAAATTTATATGATGTATTATTATGACGATACTGATCAAACAAGTCAATCCAATTACACTAAAATATCCAACATGAAATAGGGGTCTTTCTTCATTTTGGAATCGGACACATTATTTAATTTTTGTTGGTATTTTAGTTGATTACTGCAAGAAATTCACAACCTAGTCTTTGCCATTGCTTCTCTGCTCTTACATTCCTGTAAATGTACACAACATTAGTTATTTCTACTGTGTTAAATTTATATCATTGCTTTTGTCTTACAAATTGTAACAAGTTTGTGAATAATAATTGTGCACAACATTAATTATTTCTAGTAGTAGCATCTTTTAGTGGCCTATTCGATGGCAGTTTACTTGAGTACTTGCAAAAAAAAAAATCATAAGAGAGCATTCATATATTTTAATTCGAAAAAATAAATCGAATCCATTCATCCATGTTGGGAAAATATAACACACACACACACACACACAATCACGAAAGAGGGAAAATAACACGAGAATTTGTTAGCCCAGTTCGCCTTTCGATTACATCTATGGGATGCCAAGCCAGGAGAGTTTACTATGATTTTCTTAGAATGAAATTGAATACAATGAGATGTCGATTGTTGGATGGGATACATAAACAATGGAGAGCACATCTATTTATAGTTGAGCAATGAGGCTAAAATTGGCAATCTTAGCCTCCAAGAAACTTAGCCTCCAAGCCTTGCTAAACTTGGCCTCCAAGTTGGCCTTCAACTTGGCATAGCAACTTGGCCTCCAAGTACTTAGGCTCCAAGATTGTCTCCAATATAAACAATCCAAGCCCAATAATACGAATCATTCTCCTATTTGGACTCTTTGGCTTGATCTCCTTCTTTATGGATAAACACCGAGCTTCTATATCTCTTCCAGAGCTTGAGTTGTAGTCGATGTAAGAGTCTTGGTTGCCTTGGTAATAAAGTCTCTTATCTTCAATTGAGCCGAGCTGCCTGAGCCGAGCTTAACTGTCGGGGCCTGATGCTTTGGACCTAGGAGCTGGGCCATATCCTATCAAGGCTCGTGCTTCGTCTCATCACAGCGGAGATCAAAAGTTTTCATATGAACAACTCAGATATTGCAAAACTCATGAAATTCCTAATCTCATCACAATCACAATCGCTGAGAGAATTGAATCCCATGCCAGAACTCTTGTCCTTGATTCCACGTATGAAATCCCAATATGAATCAAAAGGAAAATCAACGCAATAGAGAATCCAAATAGATCTACGACTGGCGCTAATATATCGATAATCCAGACGTAGTAGAAACTCAATAGCATCCAGCTTGCTGTTGGAAATTTGGTTTTTGACCAAATAAATAATAACAAATATTTAATTTATTACATAAATTAAATATTAGATTATTATTCTACTCGCGGAGTAGATGAGCGTGGTATATTTATAGGCTCAAAACCGATTTCCGGTGAGTGAGATATAAATGTTCAAAGTTTGGTGGAGAGTTACTTCATTAGTTAATGAAGTGTAAGTTATACCACATTGATTAAATATTAATGTGGTGTGCTGTTTAAAAGTGTTTAAACATGTGGGCTTAATAACAAGTGGACCAAGTAAGTGGATAAGTGTGTGGTTGGGCTCTCGCGTGAGCACACACTCGATCCGGCCCCGCCGTCCGTGCCGGACGGCACGGACGGCTCCGGCTCGGGTTCGGGTTTCGTGGCCGTGGACTTGGATCTTGGCAATTGGTCCTTTGGGTGGTCCTTTGGGCCTTTGGCTTGGGGTCTATATTTTTTGGACCACAAAATATATAGTATTTTGGGCCATGTGGAAGCCCAATTGCCTAGCCCAAATTCCTTTGAGATGAGGCCTACCCGTCCAGCCCAATTCGTGGCCCATCCGGAAGAAGACTCTGGAAGGTGTCTCTTCAGCTGAACAGTCAGCCTCTTCCACTCCACCACTAACCCACTACCTTAGTGGCTGTTAATGCCTTTATGGACATTTGATGTCCCTACTGAATGAGCAGCCTATAAATAGAAGGCACTGCAGGCCATTCTAGGACACACAACTTAAAGCATTTTGCATCATCTCTTCTACATCATTCAGTTTTTGAGCTCAGTTCCTTCGCCTTTTATTTCCAGTTCGCCGGAGCTTCTTAGTTTGTGGTGCTGCTACTAAGAAGACGAGAAGTCGTTTTATCTTTGGGGACGAAGCGCCAAATCCGCGAGCACTCGGGGCGTAATTCGTCTTGCGGAAAGAGGGTTTCCTCGACTCGACTTCAAATTTCACTTTGTTCGTAGTTTTTTTCTTATTTCACTTGTAATCTTCGATTGTATTGTACGCCCGGCAAGTTCTACTTTTCCTACACTTGCAAGAAGTACTCATTAGCTATAGATTAAAGTCATAATTTATTTCAACATCATAGTAATATAAACTTGAATTAATATAAATACATCATTTCGCATTAGAAACTTTTGGTCGAGTTCAAACACAGTACATAAAGAGAGTAGAAATTCTTATATATGCATCGTCTTCATTTAGGAGAAGAAAATAAGAGCCAAACATCTCCTAAAACTAAAAGGAAACCATAGATAACTACGCATAACATATCTATATATGCAAAAGCTTCTTAATTAAGGAGTACTAGATAATAAGTACTAATTAATATTGAAAGCAGGTTGAGTTCAAGCAAGGGGATTGAGCAGTTGGCCGATGAAGAGCACAATTCCAGTAGTACTTCTCTTATCACAAACATGAACGGATGATCCGCCACAAACTCCTTCCCACTTGGCGGCGGTGGACGCCCTGCGCCACACATGAGGCCGGTAATGGCAGCAGCAACAGTGCCTTCCTCGTTCACCTCGATGAACGCCTTGTGGAACATTGCGGTAACCCCAAGAGGAAACGGAGCAGATTCCACCATCTCCGTCAGAGCACCGCCTTCGAAAGGGAGCACCAATCCCAGGCTCTTGAGAACACCAGACGCCTCGGAGTCGAAACTAATCTTAAACTTCGGAATCAGAAATTTATCGAGCCGCTCTTCATAGTAGGGGAGGTGGGAGTCGATGAACCCAGGCTCGGAGCAAAATCTCTCTCTCAGAGAAGGCAAGCCATCTTTGGAATCAGGAAGATAGATGAACATTGAGAATTTACGACTGTCTTTGATGCCTTGCTTGTATGGAATCCTCACCACTTTGAAGCCGTCGAATTCGCGGAAGTATTGAGGATACCCTTTGCTCATCATGGGTGCTCGAACTGAGCTTCCATTCAAGAGATGAAAATCGCCATCTTTTGTTAAATACTTTGCGAATTTATCATTCCATTCTGCTTTGAAATAAATAGCATTTGCTAAGATAAGCCTTGTAAGAAGGGGATTAACTGTTGAAGAAAGTAATTTGTAATAGCATGCGTGTCTTGGAGTGCAACGGTCATGTCTTGAGCATTTACTTCTAGTTATTTCTATGTAATTTCCTATGAAGTTTCTACCTACTACATATACCTATGTATGTGGATGGTTTTCAAATGCAATAGATCAATCAAAGAGCAAGTGCCGCAGCATTGCTTTCTTTTCTATCTTCAAATCTCTCTTTCTCATACAAACAATCCCCAACAAATTTGGCATCTAGAGCGCAGGTTCATCAAAAAATATGACGACTCCAAACTCCAATTCCATCTCTATTTTTTCATATACTTCCACCCAAATCCCAATTTTTGACGGCGAACATTACGACTATTGGAGTTCTCAGATGGAGACTGCCTTCATTTCACAAGATCTCTGGGACATAATCGAAGAAGGTTACGAGGTTTCTCCAGATGCAGAAAAGGCAAAGGAGAACAAAGAAAATATCAAAAAGAATGCTACAGCATTGAGGATTATTCAACAAGGTGTCAGCAAATCAATCTATCCTCGAATTTTCGGCACGAAGAAGGCGAAAGATGCGTGGGAAACTCTGAAAACAGAGTTTCAAGGGTCAGAAAAAGCCATCTCCGTCAGACTACAGTCCTTATGGAGCCAATTTGACAATCTGTCAATGAAAGAAGGTGAGCTCGTGAAGGATTTCTTCTCCAAAGTTGCTGAAATTATCAACCAAATAAAGAGCTGTGGAGATGAAGTTAAGGAGAAGAAAGTTGTCGAGAAAATTTTGGGGAGTCTTCCTCAAAAATTTGAACATATTGTTGCTGTCATCATCGAGACTAAAGATCTCAATAAGCTCACCCAATATGAACTTATGGGATCTTTAGAAGCACATGAGCAGAGAGTGAGCAAATACAATCAGCCCCTGGAGCAAGCTTTTCAAGCCAAAGCAAACATCTCAAAAAAGTTCTATCAGCAAAGAGGCGGAAACTCATCTCGTGGAAACTTCTCAAATAGAGGCCGCGGAAGAAATTCTCCACGAGGCGGCAGAGGACGAGGGAGAACAGATTCATCTCCACACCAAAAATCTGGTAACTCTAACCTTGAATGCTTTGTTTGTGGTAAAAATGGTCATGATTCTGAAGATTGTTGGTGGAAGTGCACTAGATGCAAGATTCCTAATCATTCTGATCAAGATTGCTGGTATAAAAACGGTAAGGAGGAAAAAGGTGAAAAAAAGAAAGGAGTTAATTTTACGGCAGAGGAGGAAAACAACAAATTATTTCTTTCTCTCATGGATAATGGCGAATCTGATCAGACTTGGTTTCTTGATAGTGGGTGTAGCAATCATTTGACAGGAAATCAGAATGAGTTTCATAAACTCGAAAGCTACACTTCTCACGTCGAACTCGGTGACGGGAAGCAAGTGAAAATTGAAGGAAAAGGCATTGTTGCAGTACACACCAACAGAGGTAACAAATTCATTCATGATGTCCATTACTCTCCTAATATTTCTCAAAATCTTTTGAGTATTGGACAAATGATGAAAAATGGATACAAGATGATTTTTGATGATGAAAAGTGTGAGATAGTAGAGAAAAAATCTGGAGAGAAAGTTGCTACTGTCAAGATGACCTCAAACAACTTATTTCCACTCAATTTGAAGTCTCGTGTTGCTTGGAAGAGTGCAACTACAGACGACACTCATCTTTGGCATTTGAGGTTTGGGCATTTAAATCTCAAAGGACTGCAACTTCTGAAACAAAAGGACATGGTTGTTGGGCTCCCACATATCAAACTCAATGAAGAAGTGTGCGAGGGGTGTGTTTATGGAAAGATGCATCGCCTTCCCTTTCCGAAAACATCCTGGAGAGCTAATGCACCGCTTGAATTAGTGCATTCAGACATTTGTGGTCCAACAAAAACACCTTCTCTTGGCAATAAAAGGTACTTTCTTTTATTTGTTGATGATTATACAAGGATGACTTGGGTGTATATCATTGAACAGAAGTCAGAAGCCTTTGCAAAATTCTTGCACTTCAAAGCTCTTGTCGAGAAGCAAAGTGGATTCGAGCTGAAATGCCTCCGGACTGATCGAGGTGGAGAGTTCATCTACAAACCATTTTTGAACTACTGCAAAGAAGAAGGGATCAAGAGGCAGCTCACAATTCGGCATACACCACAACAAAACGGTGTCGCCGAGAGGAAAAATCGAACCATTGTAGAAATGGCGCGGAGCATGCTGAAAGGCAAAGGACTTCCGAATACTTTCTGGGCTGAAGCTGTGTGTACTGCCGTTCATGTTCTTAACCGATCCCCTACAAAAGCGGTACGCAACAAAACACCTTTTCAAGCATGGCATGGAAGAAAACCTGTTGTAAGTCAACTCAAAATATTTGGTTGCATTGCATATGCTTTAATTCCATCTCAACATCGGGAGAAGTTTGATGAAAAGGGTGAAAAACTAATTTTTATTGGCTATAGCGATGAATCGAAAGGCTATCGTCTCTATAATCCAATTACTAACAAATTGGTGCTTTCAAGAGATGTGATTTTTGATGAAAGTTCAGCCTGGAAATGGGAAGATGAAGCTGCAACAACTACTCCCATGGAACTTGTACCAACGGATGAAGCTCATATTCCATCGAGTAGTAATACTCATGAAGATGATCCAGATTCGGACTCGGAAGATCATCCAAGAAAGTATCGATCTCTTGAAGATATTTATGCTTCCAATTTTGTTGCTCTCTTTGCAAGCGAACCTCAACATTTTGAAGAAGCTGTGAAAGAGGATGAATGGAGAAAAGCAATGGATGATGAAATGAGGAGCATCGAAAAGAATGCAACATGGAAGCTAATGGATCTTCCGGCAGGGAAGGAAGCTATCGGCTTGAAATGGATTTTTAAAACCAAGAATAATGAAGATGGAAGTGTACAAAAACACAAGGCACGGTTGGTCGCGAAGGGTTATTCTCAACAGCCCGGAGTCGACTTTACCGAAACTTTTACTCCGGTGGCACGAATGGAAACAATCAGAACCGTCCTTGCTCTTGCAGCTCAAATGGAGCTCGAAGTATGGCAGCTTGACTTCAAATCAGCTTTCCTAAATGGGGAACTAGAAGATGAGGTTTACGTCACACAACCTCAAGGTTACGAAGTGAAAGGAAAAGAAGAAAAGGTCTACAAATTGTGGAAAGCTCTTTATGGCTTAAAACAAGCCCCGCGAGCATGGAACAACAAGATTGATTCATACTTCTTGAAGAATGGCTTTGTGAAAAGTCCCGCAGAACCATCACTCTATGTGAAGAAAACCAAAACTGATTTCTTGATGGTTTGTCTTTACGTTGATGATTTGATATATGCAGGAACAAATGAAGCAATGGTGAGATCATTCAAAGCGACGATGATGAAAGATTACGAGATGACTGATCTCGGTTCGATGAAGTACTTTCTTGGAATTCAGGTGAAGCAAAAGAAAGGGGAGATTTTTATCTCTCAAGAAAAATATGTCTCGGATTTGTTGAAGAAATTTCGTATGGAGGATTGTAAATCTGCAGAAACTCCTATTGCTCTGAATGAAAAATTGAAGCTAGAAGATGGAGCGGAGAAGGCTGATCCTAGTATGTACAGAAGTCTCGTTGGTTCTTTGATCTACTTAACCAACACAAGGCCCGACATTCTCTACTCGGTGAGTCTAATTTCGAGGTTCATGAGTGCTCCGAGCAAAGTCCATTTTTCCGCTGCGAAGAGAGTTCTCCGCTATCTTCAAGGGACGAAGAATTTTGGGATCAAATATGAGAAAGAAGAAAACAACAAGTTGGTTGGCTTCACGGACAGCGACTGGGCGGGAAGTCAAGATGACAGTAAAAGCACATCGGCCTACATTTTCAGCATTGGTTCGAAACCAGTTTCATGGAGTTCGAAAAAGCAAAGTTCGGTTGCATTATCATCTGCAGAGGCTGAGTACATCGCAACAAATGAGGCTGCACGAGAAGCAATTTGGTTAAGGAGAATTCTGAAGGTTCTTCAACAAGATGTCTCCGAACCAACTCCAATTTTCTGTGACAATCAGTCTGCAATATCGATGACAAAGAATCCTGTCTTTCATGCAAGATCGAAACACATCAAGTTGCGTCACCATTACATTCGTGACATTATTGGCAAAGGAAAAATTTTCTTGCAGTATATCAAGACGACGGAGCAACCAGCTGATATCCTTACAAAAGCTGTGGGTGTTGAGAAGCTTCACCAATTCAAGAGTGTTATGCAGATTACAAATTAAGAAGGGGTGTTGAAGAAAGTAATTTGTAATAGCATGCGTGTCTTGGAGTGCAACGGTCATGTCTTGAGCATTTACTTCTAGTTATTTCTATGTAATTTCCTATGAAGTTTCTACCTACTACATATACCTATGTATGTGGATGGTTTTCAAATGCAATAGATCAATCAAAGAGCAAGTGCCGCAGCATTGCTTTCTTTTCTATCTTCAAATCTCTCTTTCTCATACAAACAATCCCCAACATTAACTGCATCAGGTGGGATTATATCTTTGATTAGCCCTTTTGTTGCTTCACTTCCCCATGCGTTCACCTCTTTAATTACCTCTCCAGCCTTCACCAAATTCAACATACAAACTTAGGTCAATTTATTATATTTTCAAGAATTAATTAAACAAGAGGAAAAAGAAGAAAGAGACCAGACCTTGTTCTGAAAATCAGCATCCTCGCAGACAGCTCCGTAAACAGAACGGAGCTGATGTCGGAAAGCAGGCTTCAAATTGAGGCTCTGGTCTACCCAAAGCCCGTTGGCGGTGGACAAAACGGGTCCTCTTTTCGGGCTGCCATCGGCGAGCACCGCACTTACAACCTGAGAAAAGAAAGCGGTGAGTTCATCGGAAGAAGTGGAGGTTACGAAACCTACAATCTGGTCTCGGGTCGCGGCGTTCGACCCGGCGGCGGTCATGCCCAGTGCAACGTGGATGGAGAGGGGAGAGAAGACGAGGTTTGAGTCTTTGGAGAGGAGAGGGCGGGCGAGTTTGAAGGAATTGTGGGTTTGGTTGAGGATTGATTGCCGGAGATCCATCGCCACCGCCGTCGGTTGCTGATACTATTGTGTGTTGAGCTTTGAGGAAAGAGGTATTAATATGGATGTTGCGTGTAATGTTCAGAAGAACGATTAAACATTATATAGAATCTACAAAAGCTGAATGTAGTAACTGCGACTCTATCTGCCCTTTTCCCGCCTATTAATTACGTCCATTTCTTATTTTGTACGTATTTTTAATTTTAATTTTAATTTTAATTTTAATTTTAATTTTAATTTTGTGGAGATAATAATTAGCTGTCCACGGTCCACTTTTACTTTGCTGTAAATTTTCATTCTAATTTGACTGGTCCGACTAGAGCGGTAGATTTTTGGAGAGCCGTGCGACGCTTCACTGAACAATGAACATACAAGGCAAATTTTTGGAGCCATGAGCCCCATTCCAATATAAATTCTGATCATTTTTTATTGGATTGAACTAGGGCTGCAAACGTGCCGAGCTACTCGTGAGGTATTCGGAGTTCGGCTCGATAAAAATTCGTTCGAGATTGTTTAGTGAAGCTCATCAATTAAACGAGCCGAGCTTGAGCACGAGAGTATTCGGCTCGTTAGCTCGTGAACGTGTTCGTTAACTGATTTAGTATGAAAATATAAAATTATTAGTAAACTATGACTTGTATTATATACTATGACTAGTACTAATTATCTTATTAAATCTACTTGTTAATAGAACATGATTAATATTATCTTATTTATGTGAATAAAATCATCTATTTTCAAAGAAATAATTAATATTTTAAATATAAATCCAAATTTAAAAAGTCTATTTTGACTCGATTAGGGCTCGAATAAGCTCGTAAGACTCGAATTATTCGGTAAACAAAGTTCGATACTCGACTCGATAATAAACGAGCCAAACCTGAGCACGACGGTGTTCGGCTCGACTCGGCTCGATTACAGCCCTAAATTGAACATACATGTTAAAAATAAATTTAGAATAATTTTATAAATAATAATATTGATTTTAAAAATATTCTTAATACATGCAAGACATCCAACGCAATATAAGATGAAATGCGAAAATGCAATAGAAAATTTGGATTGAATTTTTAATTATACTCTCTCCCACATATTTCGGTGATAGCTAGTACTCCCCATTCCACGACATGTGTGGACATCTTGTCAGTCGTCTACCAAATATGTGATCACTTTATTTCTGGCTCTGTATCTCATATTTATAATTTCTTTTCATCTTAAAAATTAACCAAGATTTATTATTCTCTCTCCATCTTTTTTTAAAATGTCTCTAGCCACTAAAATGTGTATATCAAAAAAATATACTCCATATTTTACTCCCTCTGTTCACAATTTTTGGATCCAAAATTATTTTTGGCAAAGAGTTTAATGTATTGTGAGGATATATTAATAAATTAATGTGTTAAAGTGTTAAAGTAAGATAATTGTGAGTTCCTGTAAAATTTTTGTGAGTGAAAGTATAAAATGATAAAATTATGGGGCCTATAACTAAAAAAGGAAAGTGTCTATAGATGGTGGACGTCCGGATAGTATTAGATTATGGATGAAGGGAGTACCATTTTACCTTTAATTATTGCATAGAAAATTAAAAGAGTTAAAAAAGTCTGCAATGATTATAGAGATGAGTACGATAGTTACTCCCTCCGCCCCATGCTAATTGTCTTATTTGTTGGATATATATGAGGTATAACATAATGAAAGAGGACAATTAGCATGGGACAAAAATAATATAATTTTTGCAATGTAATAATGAAATAAGTTATTAGGGGATAGCAATTTTAGCAAGTTGGGACACTTAAAACTCGTGCCGAAATATTCCATTCACATATTTCGTGGACAGAGATAGAATATAGGATTAAAATTTAGTAAAAATTAAATGAATTTAGTAATTTAACAATATAAGAAAAGAATAAATCAAATAGTTCAACTCTTGATGATCGGTCTCCACAATGAATGAAAATCATTTTTTTAATGGAATTATATATTGTGAAAGCTCATTGACCATTGGGTAAAAATTGAGCCATGACAGTTCGAAATCATGTAGGATTGTATAATGAAATAATGTACTAACAAAATGTCGGTAATCTATACCTTACCCCTTTGGGTATTGTCCCTCACACTCACATATGAGTATTTTATATTATTCTAATTTCTACTCCATGTGAGTGTGGAGACTGTTGGTTCCGGAAAAAGCTTATTGATGTATGGGGGGAATACACCAATTTCAACAGTTTTTCGAAATAAGCTTGAAACTGATCTTGCAATCTAACTAGCAAACTGAGTCAGGCGAACTGATCAGAGTGAGTTGAGTTTATTCAACTCAGACAGTGAACTGCTGAGTTTCTTAAACTGAACTGCGATGCGGAAGTTGTTGGCTTGTGTTGGAAAAAATCTTTTAAGAAAATTCTTTATAAAACGGCTAATAGTTCGAGAGATGAATAAAGATTGGTATGCAGGTTAGTATGCAAAGAAGACCGTGAAAAGTAAAGACTAATCAAACAGAGAGAGTAAGAGAGAGAGATTGAGACACAAGAGTTTATCGTGGTTCAGAGATAACCCTCCTACATCCACGTCAGGTTTCGTTAATCCTGAAAATCCCTTACTTTGGATTTCCCTTCTCTCTTATTTAAACTGGTTGAGTGTCAGTCCTAATCTCCGTCACACTTGACAAAGACTAAGCACGAGTTATGGCTCGTGACCCTTACACGCTTCCTTACAAACATGCTATGAACCTAGTTTACTACACACTACTACTTCCCAGAGCTTTGCAAACTCAATAATGGAAGATTTAGACTACTCTTCTATCTACTGTAAAGGTATCAATATCAGCGTGAGTAGAGAGAGTTTAGATGAGCTCTTAGACAGTAGTAATTGTCTAGAACTCAGAATCCAGAATACGAAATCTCTTTATCAACGCTTGAAAAACTTGTTTGATTTCGAGTGTTGATTGGATATGAGCTTGAGAGATTTCCACAAAGGTTTGATCTGAATGCTTGAATTTACATTCTTGATTTCCCTTACTAATTCTGGATTGGGAGAAAGTATTTATAGGCTTGGATGAATAGAGTCGTTGCAATGTGTCAGGTCCGTACCCTAATGCCTATATTTTCTTCCCGTTGAGGCAGATCAAGTTGCATCCAAGAATGCAGGAGCCAGATCAGATCAACCCATGTAGGTAGGTTGATATAGCCTTCGTAAGCAGTAGTCTCTAGCGATCTTCCTTTGGTCTTCGTGTCTTGAGCTCTTCAAGGATAGATGACTAAGACTACCAACTAAACCTTATAACTATCAGATTGACTATCATGAGTAAGATCGTACTTCCAATCTGACTTTAACAGGTAGTCGATCTGACCTATGCTTAAGCTTGAACTTGTGTAAAACTATTAAAGTATTGGTTTCGATAAACATCATCAAAACTCACAAACCGAGTCGGGTTCCCAACAGAGACAATACCCAAGGGGTAGGGTATATATTACCCAAAAGGTCCCCTTACACTTAAGAAAACCAATTTTTGCAACCATGATACTTACATGTTTCATGTTTGCTATTGTCTCTTTAATTTGATTCTAGACATAAATTGGATCGCACAACGATCAAAGCAACATCTTGCCCCGCCCGGAGCTTGTTTCTATCAGTTCGCAGTTCGTACGATAGAGACTGCACATGGTATTCTTTCAGCCTACCAGAAGACCTCCGAGGCCTGTGAAGTAATTATCGAACATCAAATCAGATCTTTTGCAACAAGCAGATGTACAGAAGAAAAAACTTGGAGAAAAATGACATAAGTTTATTGAAACAATATTTTTTTTTCTTATAAAATATTTATAAATTATTCTCCATTGAAATGTAGAATCTTTTACAGTCGGGTTCAATTTTCACCGTGTGGTGTAGGATGGTGTAGGAATCCCACCTAACGTGTCGAGTTAATTCTCATGTACTCCCTTTGTCTCACCCTAAATGACCCATTTTATTAAAATATATCTCACATATGAATAAAAAAATGGGTCATTTAGGGTGAGACGAAAGGAGTTATGAGTAGAATGTATGCTAGTATATTTTGTACTCCCTCCGTCCTATTGATATAGAGCCAATTTCATTTTTGGTATGCCCCATTAATATAGTCATTACTTAAAATAGACTTTTTTTCAAAATTAAAATAAAACCAAAAAAAGGACTTTGAAATTATATATTCAAATTAAAAAAAATAAGAAAAAAACAAAACAAATAAAGTACAAATAAATAAATAAATGAATATAGCAAACACATCTTTAATCTATATTAATCATTCTCTTCATAATTTTCGTGCCAGAAAAAAAAAATCTTTATAACTATGAAAAAAAGCCTTCTTAATTTGATATGTAATTCTAAAAGAAAAACATTATTATTATTATTATTATTATTATTATTATTATTATTATTATTATTATTATTATTATTATTATTACACCTATGACTATATTGGAGCTATTTTTCTCTTTCCGTTTCCTTGGATATGATGTACAGTATCTGTGAAGAATTAAAGTTGAATCAATTCAATAGTGAATATTTGATTTGTCTTTTAGAGTGTGTATCTTTCCTTGCAGATAAGTCTTTCATTATTAATAACAAAATTCCTGTTCTTTTGTTCATTCGATTGCTTACGGTATCAAAATTTGGAGGCCTCCGATTCTCACTATGACAACCTATGTTCCCAGGTAATTTTTTCGCCTTTTTTTCAAAATTTTATTTTCGATTTTATAAAAATTTTCATTTTTCACCTCATGTTCTTTCCCCTTTGTTTAATTTCTTTCTAGGTTTACTCGGAGTTTGTTTTATGGCGTTTTCAAATTTGTTATCAGTTTTTCAAAATTTTCATTTTTGGAAATTGTATAGTTTTATTTTATTACCATCTCTTATTTTCAATTGACAGAGAAAAAAGAAGAAGAATGATTCTGATATTTGGCGAATAACATCACATCCATTCTAATAGTATTTCTTAATAGGTTGTTGAGATGAAGAGTTTTTACAGCATAGAAGAATTTGTTTAAGTGAATTTGTGTGGTTGAAATGAAGAAGAAAGGTGGAAGCATGAAAAGCGCGGGTATTGAAATCCCATTGCCGGAAGACGTGATTCAGCACATACAATCTTTTCTGAGCCGAAAAGAGGCCGCTCGATCCACTATCCTCTCCAAATCATGGTACGCCGCCTGGTTAACTCGCCCATCCATCGATATAGACGAAGGTGACTTCCGTAGTTTCGGTGGGGAACGGTGGGTCGTGTTTGAGGAATTCGCGAAGAAGACAATGATAAGGTACAGGACTCAAGATTGAGAGATTCAGGTTGTGTATATTGTACAGTGATTCTCCTTCAAGTGATATCGCCCATATCTCGATTCTCGGTGCCATGAAAATGGGGGCTACCGATGTTGAGCTCAGGTTGCCTTGGATGGCCACCTTCCCCCTATCATGTGTGCTTGGATCTCAAACTCTCCTCAGCTTATATCTAAATGGGGGCCGACTTGAAGGGAACTACGACGTAATTAGTTGTTGGAGGCTTAAATCCCTCACCTTAAAGGATGTGAGGATTACAAGTGGTGATGATGATGTGCTCAAGGATATAATCTCTTGCTGCATTTCATTGGAGGAACTGTCACTCTCTCAGTGCACTGGCTTCACATTGAGCTCGACGAATCTGTACGAGCTTCACAAGCTGAGGCATCTATTCCTGCATAAGATGAAGGTCGATTCCATGTTTTTCAGCGGCTTCACTACTAGATTTCCTTGCCTGAAGGATCTCAGCGTTGTCAAATGCCTTGGCTGCACAAGAGTAGAGGTTGCTTCCAATTCACTTCAAGCCATACGCTTTGAGCCGATAGAAAAAGGATCGAAAAGGGCCATGTCTGATGTTCTGAATATTTGGAAATTCACTCACTCGTGTTCTTTTTTACCCAACTTTTCTGTTAATGGAGCTTCAAGGGAATGGGAGCTTGATATATCGATATGGTGCGATCGTTTCCATAAGCCTTCCTGGTTTATGAATCTGAAAAAGTTGTTGACGAAGTTTAGGCTGTCATGATCTCTCTCTCCATATATCTTCGATGCGATGATCAGAGTGGGGGCTCGGAGCTTAAGGTTGATCAGATTGAAGCTGTACCAAAACCTCTTACAGTGGAGAATTTGACGATCGATGCTGAATCTCCGTTCTGTTGTGCTCTTTTGGTTCGTTTATTTGGGATTTGTCGCCCCAACTTCATTACTCATTATCTTGCTTACGACAATACTTCCATTGATATTCTTTGCGAGAGATTGATGCATAAACTAATCACTCCGAATAGTGGAATTCCTGACCAAGATATGTTTGGGAAGTTTGGTCTGAAGCAAGTATATATGGAAGTCTACGAAATAATTGATAAGGAGTGGCGGCCTCTCGTGTTGGAGAAACCTCTCGATGCTGTTATAACTTCGATATGCAAATGGAAGGTTGAGTTTGAATTGATATGGGATTAAATCCGTTGCAATATCGTTTCCATTTTTGGCAAAATTTCTACGAGTCCCATATGCATGATCTATGATCAAATGCTCTTTCTTTGTTAATTTTAATTAGGCACAATCTATTTTGTTGGTATTTTACATGATTACTTGTAAAAGATCGCAAGAAGCACTTGTTTTGCAGTCTGTATTTCAGTGTGTTGCTTCTTGAACTAGTAGGGACTGGGTGAGTATGTTTTTGCTTTCCATGTTCCTCCTATTATTCAAGAGTTCTTCTTCCTTGAAACGTTATGCTCCGTGTGGATTCTTTTTTTCTTTTCTTTACAGTTTCTGTATATTGTATACTATTATACATTTCCTTAATATCATTTTCTCCTGTTTAATTTCCTTGTTTGTTTTGTATACCTAAATTCCTAGTATTTAGATATTACTTCACACGAACAGCTATCATCTAATCATGATATTGGTTGGTTATGTTTTTCTGATTCTTGTGGTTCCCATTCTTCTATGACTGGTGATTTCTCATTTTTGTACTTGTTGAGTGAATTTTTAAGGAATTTCTGATATTTTGCATTGTGAGTATCCTAATTAGACTTGTTTTCATGTTTCTAAATCTGTTTGTTGTCCTAATTTTCATGAGAACTAACTTGGTTTGCACATGATAAATAGTCATTGTGGAGTATGAGACTATGTGCATTTGAAAGTTAGCTTTTTCGAAGATTTTTGTCTCTTTAACAGAGACAGTTGGCATTTGCTTTTGAAAGATTCAGACTATGTTTTTTGAACACTTCTGTCTCCTTTAATTTTGTTGTCAACATTAACTTGAATAATGTGAATAAACGTTCAATTCATATATCAAAATGAACATACTTGATGGAGGAGAAATTATAATACAAGAATAAAATTAAACGAAAGATAACATATTACTTGAGCGGGAACTCGATATATTACTTGTTTGCAATCGTTTTCACGAGACCTCATGGTTCATAAACTTGAAAAAGTTATTGAATAAGTTCATGCCGTAAAAATTGATTAAAATTTAATTTTTTTAAGTTGGTGAACAAAATTTGAGTTTTATTAGCACATATGAAAATTTCAAAATTGCTCTTGTTTGCGTTGCACATAATATAATATTAATTATAAATATTAAGAGGCAAACCCTCAAATATCCATTATCATAAGAGAAAATTCTTTTTTAGCCAACAATAAAAGAATGGTCTAATTTTAGCCATTTTTTACTTGATGTACCAATTATACCCTTACTAATCATTAAAAATATATAATGAAAAAGAAAAAAATAGAAAAGGCAAAAGAAAGAAGAAAGTCACGGGAAGCCAAAAAATCACCAAACGAAATTCCCAAATCAAAAAAACTCAGCCGTGAGAATTCCTTCACCTTCTCCACGAAGCCGCCGATTGTAGCCGCCGGAGTACGTCCGGCAATAATACCTCCAGCGACTCTTGCTACAAGATGATGCAGTACAACTGCCGGAGTAAGAGGAGATCGACGGCTATTTATGGGAATAACACGCCGATAAATTCAGAAACTGCTCCCCTCGGTGATGAAGATGTCGGAAGCAATTCCGACGACGACTTCCAATCACCACCGCCTAATCACCGGAGAAGAATCTCCCATCTAGAGGTATCAATTTTATAAACCCTAATCTCCTCTAAAATTGTTTGTATACACACATTTCATGAAACTAGCAGAGATTAAGTGCGTTGCATGCGAATTCATATTTATTTTACTTTATGAAAGTAGAAGAAGGATATATTATAATTTTCATTGGGACGGAGGGAGTACAATGTTGTTGCATCTTTATTTTTTTTGTTCATCTTTACAAAAGTGATCAACCTTCACTTTTTAAATTTTTTTATCTGGTAATGGATACAAGTAACTTGAAAAAATTATAATAATTGCAATTAGTGTAAGTAATATAAATGTAATTGCTAAATAAAATAATATATGACCATAAATATACATGACAATGAATTGAAACAGGCATAAGTACTAAATAAAAAGTATTTAAGTATTAAATAAAATAGATTAAATTCATTTAGAATAATGAAGTAGATGTTGGCGTTTTGTTTTCCTAAATCCAACATGTTTTTTTTTAACATAATCTTGTGTTAATCTTGTTAACCATTTGCAAATAATTTTTTAAAAATTGAACCTTCAACGTGCAACGTGTTATTTATATAGTAGGTGGTGCACACCATTCAGTTATGATCAATCCCATTAGGCTCAAGATATATTTAGATCGGACCAATCTGGTTAAATTTTTTTATTAATTTTATACTTCTATATTATTTAATCTGACTATAATACCCTCGTTAGGGCTGATCATCATGTGGCTCCATAGCTTTATTGTAAACTTTTTTGGGATTATAAACTTTTGATGTCAAAGTTAGCCTATCGGGCCATAGAGTTTTTGGGTAAAAATCTTATGTATGGAATTACGTGATTCTCATATTTTTGTAAAAAAAACATGTCACGTTGTTTCAATTAAAACAATTGACATCACATATTAGGCACAAAAATATATGTCATGTTTCTGTTATATTTTTATATATATTACAATTTTCATGTCATGATTTTTTTTATTAAATATTATGATTAAAAACTAATTAAGGAAAAAATATGATTACAATTACCACATAAAATACCAAATAATGAAGTTTAATAATCATAGATGAGTGTGTAGTGGTACAACGTTCTCCTACAATCAACAGGTCATTGTCAGAATCATCTTGGGTGCATGATTATGTTTGTGTTTTACTGAAAAAAAAAAAAAAAAAATCAATTTATCTAGCCAATTCACTTGGCCAGGCTTCAACCTCACCAGGCTCGAAATATTTTCCACTTTTTACATGTTAGAAATTCTCATAATCCACTTTTTTCTGACTATTTGGGTTGTTACGTTGGTTTAGTTCATATTTTGAATATAACTTATTTATTTGTTAATAGCTAATGACATTGTGTTTGTCATTTAATGGTGAATTCTAATATCCTTGAATGAATATCATGTTCAAGAGGTTGCAAGCAATTTGATATAACAATATATAATATACATAATTTTTATTTTACATTTTCGTTTAGTAGCATAATACGTGGGGATCTTATTTATTCTCGTACAAGCAAAATTATCATTATAATTAATTAATCGTGTATCCTTATTTTATGAAGTCAAGCAAATTAAGATACTAAATTCTTAGTAATAAAATTAATTGCAAAACAAGTCCCTATCACATTAATATATGTACGTCTTTTAGGTTTGATCAATTCTTTTATTGAAAGTTTTAGTTTTATGCACCGTATATACTCCGTATTATGAAGGGAATTGATGATTGGGCCCGTGTTGGTTGGGATGATATCCTATATCCCAAAATGTTGTCCAAAAATTCAATTCTACTAATTTTATACTATTTTTTATAAAAATAAAGATACTATAATATAATAAATCATAATAGACATTTTTAAGAAAAAAATTGATTTTTTTTAAAATTATATATTTTAGTTTTGAATTTTTCAACTCTAATATACTAATAACATTGAAATTAAATGATAAAAAAACATTATAACCCTAATAGGGATGGGTGAGTGAACCCTTGAAAATAATCATTAAATTAAACTAAATCATTATAAAATAAATTTATTAAAAAATTTTGCATGAAACTAATAAAAATTGAATTTTGGGACACCATTGTGACACCATTTTGGGGACAGATGATCCCAAGTCATGTTGGTTACTCATGATATAAATTTGAGATTACAAAATACCATTAAATTGTGATATAACTTTGAAGATCCATTGTTCATTATAGTCATACTTAATATGCATATTGTTGGTATGTCAATAATTTAGCGTTTTTGATATAACTTTAAATGGTAAAAAAATTATGAGTTTTGATATGACGGGTGGAGTATTTTTTAATTTAAAATATACTTCGTATATAAAAAATTGGTGAATGTTTTTGCCAGTCTAATCTTTCTCATGTTTTTTAATATTAAAATTATAAAGGACAAACTATTTAATTGAACTAAAACAATTCTCAAAATAATAGTCCCTAAAATTTCCAAACATGATATAATGAAACTGTTCGAAGAAACACTTTTTTCCCCTTAGAATTAACCATAAAAATCATTGGGAAAACACATTCTCTTCATTAGACGTCTCAAAGGATACGTATGTTAAGCTTAATTAAATAGAACAAAAAATGTAATTAAAGTAATTGTCGGATTTCAATTTCCAACTATATTTGAACTTTAATTTTCACTTATTTATCTAGGAGTACAATATATTCACCATAATATAAATTGTGCTTCGCTCCTTTAATTCTAGGGAAAACTGTGTTTCTTTCTTATATCTTCTAGGGAAAATTGTTACATGTATGTTAAATTATTATTTTTTGGTGATATACAGCAGGCACCACCCGAGTATCAATGGGATTTTACGTGCCCGAAAATGCAAATACATAACAATGTCCAACTTTATTGTAAGGAATGAATTGTGGTTCATATACGAGAGAGGTTGATGAAGTTTGGCGAAAGTACGTACAAGAAGTTTAAAAAATCATGCTTTCACAAATTCTTGAAGCTCTCGGATAAGATTGTGAAATTCCCAACAGTAATTCATTATGTCATAAGCCGGGAGATGGACTTCAAAAATGTTGATGCTGATGGTATAGAACAGTTAATGTTGAAACTCATTTTGTTTGAACAATTAAATATTACTTATGTTTGAAGAAAGTGGAAATTGTGGAATTTTTTGACTTTCGTGGTTGGCGTATTGGTTTTTTTTTTTTTTAATTACTATAAACGTAGTTCATAACATATTTCTTTTTTAATTTTATTGTGATGTGTGCAAATATCACTAATTTTGAGAAACTATGCATTTTTAATTTTAAAAAATATATTTTATTATTTTTTAACAGGTGAAGTCGTTCCAAGGGCTGTGGAGTGAATATGATGGGAGTTTAGTTCCATGAATAGAGCACATCAAATAATACTACTCAAATACTCACTGCATATTTTTCCAATCCAAGACACATTAAATTAACAAAATATAACCAAAAAGTATGAAAAATAACATCTGATGTCGTGGGTTTGCGGAGTACAACTATATTTGATTCAAAAGAACACGTCTATATATAACTAACGAACAAGAAAATATACCAGTTTCATTTCGTGTTCGTTTTCACGATCATGACTATATTCAGTTCGTGATCGTGCACACGAACACGAGTATGTATAATCTTCGTGATCGTGCACACGAACACGACTATATTCGGTCGTGATCGAGTACAACAGATCATATAAGTACAATGTTCCAGCAGCAAAACAGTGGCAAAACAACATTTAAGCTACAGGAAAACTCATCAAAATGCAGATAAAACTCAGCAAAAACAGCACAATGTATCAAAGGTAAAACCTAATCAGATTTGAAATACAAGCAAAATACTGCACTATGCTGCACACAACAACACATAACCAACTTCAACAAGCAACACCGAGATGAGAAAAGTACGCCAAAAAAGTTAGTTTATAATGCACAGAGCAAGAAATAACAATTGGAGAGTAATCTGATAGAATAGAATCCAGCAACCCACACAGATTGGGGTATTTTAGAATAACAAGCAACACAAGGTAACTAATTAATGTCCAACCAATATTATCAAAATGATCAAAATTAAAAAATGAAATAAGTATTTTAATTAATTTGCATTCTGATTTCTAGCTGGGCATCTCCTCCGATTGTGGTCTCTTGCCCGATATATGCGACAAGTATGGACCGGTTTCTACCGTTTTACCCTCCATACTAGGCCATATATAGATTTCATTCACTCACTTTCCGTTGTACCAAACAATAAGTGACTTTGTACTCATCTGAAAAAATAACAAGAAATTTTAAAGGTCAGAGCTATATAACTTTAAAGTTAAAAGAAACTGTTAATCTATCTTTTCAGTTCAACAAAGATCAAATTAAACTCCAACTTGGTTTATGAATGGCAACATTTCAGAGTAGAGGATTCAAACGTAGTTAAGTGACTGTTAACTCATCCCAACCACACTATTAAGATCTAACAAAATCATCCTCTCATGATGAATATAAGCAGTACAACTTGATTGCTTCAATTTGAAATCCATATCTTTTACTTAAACTGTTTACTATGGATTTGTTGGTAATCACTTCATTTCATGCACATTAGCTACTATCACTGAAAACTCACGGATCTACTTCTTCAACATGGAACCATGAAAATTGAGAAACAATATATGCAGAACAACAATCTCTAATATGATTTCTGGTTATTATGTTGCTACAAATTAGGTCAATGTGTTCGCTGGAATAAAGGGATATCAGTCTCATTTTACTTTTACACGAAGAAAACGAGTGTGTTTAAATTCCCAATTGAAGTGTGAGCAATCCACACACCCATTATCAATCCTCTCTTCCTCTTCCCAAACCAATTATCAATAACAACAACTACCCCCAAAATGTGAAGCTCCCAAAAGCAGCACAATACTCACAAATTAATCCTAAGCATAGCAGCGAATTCACACAAACTGTAAACACGTGAAACAATGGCGTCCTTTCTTCCAAAATTCAAAGAAGAAAAATAGAAAACACAAACATCGTCTGAATCAATTAAAATTTAAATTTGCTAATCACCGAAATTAAAAAAAAAAATCATAAGAAGAAGGGGAAAATTGTAGTTGTTCTCATCAAAAGTGAAAAATTGATTCGTCAATACCTTGTCTACGGCTGAGAATTAGATGCAGACCGCCTAATCGCCGGAATATTAAGAAGCCGAGCGTAGAAGTCGCCGGAGATTCTTCATCGTTTCTGCGTTCACGGTTCTCTTCTCGGTTTTTGCGTTGATAAAACAATAAATTGAATTTTGGCTATTATAAATTAATTATTATTAGTGTAGAAGAGCATAATTGTCATAAAATATGTAAAGTGGCTAAAATTAGACTATTCTTTTATGGTGGACTAAAATAAATATTTGCTTTATCATTTTGGCTTTTCTTGGGTATTTACTCTAAATATTAATCTATACTTAACGTACTTAATCTATAATATGTACTTTAATGTAGATTGCCTATAATATCCTTCTAATTTATATAACTCAAGAACAATAATTTAATGTTAGATTATATAAGTAAAATATAAATTTGTGCCATTTATAAATTTAGTTACCTAATTAACCATCTAAGTTCTTTCTCTACATGTATTACTTTCCTAAATTAAGCACATGTGAATTGTATATAAGTAGGAGTATTATTTTTCTGTTATTTCTTGTTTGGATATTTGTTATTCTTTTTAAATAAGTATAGATTAAAAGTATTGAAGCAAATATTATACAAATCATTTAATTAAAATTTGTTGTTGTGAATAAAAATATTAGTTTTCATATTAAGTGTTATTATTTTATAAAAAAAAACAATATCATAGCCTTAATAGGTAACACAAAATACTATTCTAAAATAAACGAAAGATAAAAAGTACATTAATAAGCATCTAAATTTATTTATAAAACATAATACAAGCACACAGAAAACATTGGCATATAACCATTAATATATACTGCGTCCTTGATTTCTTGACCCAAAATTTTGGGTACGGAGTTTAATGTGTTTTGATGATATATTAGTAAATTAAGTATTAAAGTGGAATAATTGTGGGCTCAACTAATATTTTTAATGGTATTAAAGTGTTAAAGTGTTAAAAAGTAAAGTGATAAAGTGTTAAAGTGATAAAGTAATTGTGGGGTCTACGTCCCAAAATAGAAAGGGTCAAGAAATGGAGGACGTCCCGATATAGTATTAGTGTCAAGAAATAGAGGACGACGGGAGTATATATATACATATATATATATATATATAGAGAGAGAGAGAGGTAACATATCATATGAAAACTAATTATTACATGAAAACTGCAACCTATGCATTTTATGTATAAAATGATGCATTTTTTGTGTATAAAACGTTGCATAATAAAATATATTATGTTTTATTATTTTTATGCATATAATGCATTATTATGTGTAGGTCCCGATAAGTAGATATTGGTGTATGGGGGGGGGGGAATACACCACTTAGCCAACGGTTTTGAATTTTCAAAACAATTTGATCTGAACTGAGTCGTCACTCAAGTTTATCAGAGCAGCTTAGTTTTTCCAGCTCAATCAGTGAGCTGCTGAGCTTGCAAAACTAATCTGCGTGCGAAAGTTTGGTGGAAAGGTTGGCTAACAGTTTTCAAAGACAGTTTTCAGAGACAGTTTTCAAAGATAGTTTTCAGAAACAATTTTCAAAGATAGTACACATGCAAGACAGGTTACAAATGTGCAGGTTGTGAGCATGCAAACTGTGTGAAAACAGATAAGAACAGAGAAACACGAGGAGTTTTTATCGTGCTTCGGAGTAAACAGCTCCTACGTCCACGCCAGATCCCGTCGAATCTGTGATCCCTTAACTAGAGATTTTTCACTCCTTTTAACACTGGTGGAGGTCCAGTCCAAATTCAAGTCTTTCTTCTAGACTGAATCTAGCACGTTTCTAGAGTCGCGTCTCTTCTAACTTACAACTTTGCATACAGACTTACTAACACTAAATGACTAGTGCTACTATCCAAACTTGAAAGCTTTAACTAGCTGTCGACGTAAGGAATACAACTCGATCAACTACACTAGTATTTCTACTTTAATGGTAGTGAGAGTGTGTGATGTGTTCTAGTAAGACTGATTCCAGATAGATAAGAAATCTACAATGATCAACACTTGGGAAAACTCTAGTAATTTTGAGTGTTGATTTGAATATTTTCAGCTTGAGATTTCTGCAACGTTTTTGCTTGAGTATTGATTTTCCCGTATTTCAATCTGGAATATGTTGAGGTATTTATAGAGAAGCGTTTGAAATAGAGCCGTTGGAAGTGTGTCAGGATTTGCAGATTCCGTACGCTGACACAATTCTTGTCGTTGAGTGAGAGCAGGTTTCATCACCATAGCTCAGGTTGGCCTTCACAGGTTGCGCTTCCTATACCTCGAACAGTCTTCGATCTTCTGTAACCTTCGCGTGAGATCTTCGAGTATTGTAGGGGCAGGTTACATAGACAGGTTACATAATGGAACAGTGTGACAGGTTTGAGTAGACTAGGTACAAGGTTGCACTACTAACCTTGACCTTTACATAGCAACCTGTCCGGTTAGGCTTGACTGATCCTGAACACGGAGATCAGCCTGTTCCAATTAAGAACTTATATCTAAGTGTGGTTTCTAATAACATTATCAAAACTAAGTTTCAAAGGGTTCCCAACAATTTCCCCCTTTTTGATAATGCCGAAACCCACACTTTACATCTTAGCTTAGAGGTTTTGAAAGATTTGATGTCCAGCCAGCTGCATGAAAATAATTGTTAGAGAATTTAAAGCATATCATGCACATGCCTGGACAAAGAGATATTGTCGTCAGGAACAAAAGGTGATCATTTTCATTTATAGTATCAACTAAATTGATATTCACAGATTACAAGATTGATACAAAAATAAATGAAGTTGATCAGTTTAACTCCTCACAGTCTTGAACCTTTCTTCAGCTATTTTGTCCAAGCTTACGGTTCCCATGGCTGCATAGATGCTGTCGCGAATCGACTTGTACTCGTCACACCCTGTAGTCTTGCAGCCATACTGAGCTGTGATACTCCTAATGAAGGTATTGATTCTGTTGATATCTGGAGTGTCAGTGCCGCAGACAGTGGGAGGTTGGAAGGTCTCAATCTTTGGCGGATTGAGCGTGACCTTCTCTTTTGCAGCTCTCTCCCTGACCCTCTTGATGAATTCGCGGTCTGGGAAAGATTGCATCCAGTTATAGAAGGCCGTCTTGGTATCACCGGTATAGCGAGTATCAACCTGTAACCAGTAGTGATGTAAAATAAACTGGTTAAGGAACTCGTCCCATAGCGGCTGATCTTCCACTGGTAGCCAGTCAATTGGCTCTCTTTTGTCAGCTTGGTCCTTGCAGCTTTGAAGACCTTTAAAGCTTGCCACGCGAGCTTTGTCTTTCGCTTTTTGTTTCTTCAGTTCTGCCAGGAACAATTTCTGCTTGCCTTCATTTACACAGTCTTCAGCAGTGTATCCAGCTTCTGCCATGAGCCGGATGAGAGTGGCTTCGCACTGTGCTTTCTCTTCTTCAGACAGCTTGGCGGCAGCAGGTTGAGGGGCAGTTGTCGCGGGCTGAGCAGGTTCGGTTAGCATCACAGGTTGAGAAGTGCGACCTGTGCCTCGGCTTTGAGTGGCCTGTTTCTCCTTGCCTTTCCCTTTAGCAGTTGTACGTTTGCCTTTCCCTTCCCCCTTTTCGGCATTATCATCGATGAGGTTCTGAACAAGGGTGTTGAGGGAGGCTTGCTCGTCGGAAAGTAAGGACAGGTCGGTGCAGATCTTCTCCTTGAACTGCAGGAGGGAGTTGATGTTCCCTTGCATTTCCTCCTCTTTCTTCAATGAGCTTGAAGTGGTTTGAGTGAGCTTCATAGAGAAGTCGTGTACAAGCTGGTTGAGTTGCTCAAACTCAAAGTTCAAGCCATCGATGGAAGATTGGGAGGCAACCTTCATGTCGGATAGCTGTTGTGGGAGTAGCTTATCCGTCTCGTCTTTCAGTTGGGTTGAGACGAAGGTTGCGAACTGTCGGGCCATAGTTTCCTTAATGACTGTGGGCATTTCCTCTTTTATATTGGCCAACAGAGCAGAAGCAGCTTTGTCCATTGCCTCGATTTTATTGGCAATCTTTAGGTGCTCTTCTACCTCTGTTGCCTTCACCTTGGCAACCTCCTCAGTGATGAGCTTTTTCAATTCTTCTTGCATCACAGTGAGAGGAGTGCCAGCTTGTGCGACAGAGTAGACCGGTATACGATCGTGGTCTGACTCTGTATCTTCGCTGTTCCTGGTGGGAGAGGGAATTGGACTGAAATCTGCATCATCTGGAAACCTGAAATTATACAAACTGCGATCATGATTATAAAAAGGTTTCAGATCAATGTTGAGAGCCATGGCCTCTCTCTTCATCCTAGAGAAGACGAACTTCTTGAAGCAATCACGAGCTTCAGGAATTGAAGCATATCCGAAATACTTCCCCAGGGTGTGTTCTTCAATCTCCAGTTGTTCGATGGAAGAAATGAGAAAGATCGACTTCAAGTCGCAGTAAGACTTGTCCTTCCCATCGAGCAACGTACGCAGCCTGAATGCCATCTGCCTGGTCTCTGGAGTTAGATCAATTCCGGGAAAGGACTCCATGACAGTCTTCTCAGCGTTAATTTCAATGGAGTTGACCAGCATGGCAGCTGCAGTTTTCACAGGCTCTTCCTGTACATCATCATCGTCTGAAGAAAGTATGATGTTGATGTCAAGCTCGGGAGGAGAGTTGTGATGATGAGAGGTTTCACCGGACGGCTGGTGGATGATGATTGCAGAGTCGGGATTGTTTTCCTTGAAATCTGTGTCATCCGCAGGTTGGAACACAGATTGACTCTGACCAGCTTGGTCCAGAACCTGTTCGTCAGAGGTTTGGCGAACTGAAGGAATGGGAATGGAGAGCTGTGCGGCAATCTGTTCGGTGATGTCTTTGTGTGAGGGAAAGATTGAGCGAACAGGTTGCGGCTGAACTTCTATCTCAACAAACTCAATGTGTAACCTGCGTGAGATAGGAGTGGGCGATTTAATTCTCACAGACTTGATAGGGCGATCAAGTTGTTTGCTGGGGGCGAGCTGCCTCTTCTTCCTGTGGTCTCTCTGATCTGGAGGTACCCAGGTTGGGTTGGACCTTCCCATCTCGTACAGATAGGGTTTGACTGAGTCGTCGTACTTGGCAAAAACTGTGCCGTCGATGCCAATGATCAGTTCGAGTTGCTTTTGGTCCTTGGGAACCTTCTCTTTGTTGAAAGGCGTCCGTCCATCCCAATGAAGGTTGGGGTGGAGACCTTGAATGAGAGCAAATTTTGGTGCCCAATCGCAGGTTGCGGGCAACGCGGAACTCGGTCATCTCGTCACCATTGAAAGTGATCGAGAGCTGCTTGATCTCCTCATTTATCAACTCGAGTAGAAATCTGGCCCAGTTTACATCCAGACCCTGCACGATTGTAGTCATCACTCTGAATTTCGCTAGAGTGACAGCGTCATGGTTACCCGAGTAACCAAGGAAGACTTTGTGGACAAAGTCAAAGAGGGCTCTGTATGCAGGTTTCAGCAGAGGTCGTGAGAACCTCTTGCCATCGTATTTGACTGCAGGTTGCATGAGAGCTTTCTGGTACACAGCTTCCAGATCGGCATCCGAAACCTCCAAAATGAGACCTGAGGTCTTGTGATACAGGATATTGACAGATCCCAAATCTGCGATCCCGTATGTTTGACAAATAAGCTGCAAAATAGGAATGGGCTCGTCGGGCTGGTTGGGCAACGGAAGATGGAAGGCGGCAGAGTTGACATCTTCCGTGCAAAAGTAGGAGAGAATGAACATCGCTACTTGTTGCGGAAGCCAGAATTGAGGCTCGTGAGTAATAATCTTGTAGAACCCTTCCGCAGCTTTAATGGAGGCGTACATCTCGTCGAGACCGGCGTAACCGTACGTAGAAAGATTTGCTGAGGGCTCCGTGAGAATGTACTGCTGCATATATTGTATCTTTTGTTCCGTCGTGATGGGAAGATTGTAAGAGGAGGATTCTCCTGCCATTGTAAGAGAAATATTAGTGAACTTAGAATTTTGAGTTTTTTTTTCGGTCGAAGGAAGTTGCAGAAGAAAAATGGCGGAATAATTGAGAATTCAAGTGATGAAGACGATGCACAGTTATGAGTATATATAGAGGATAGGATGAGCGGTTGAGATTGAGGTAACTCAATCGTTCAACGGATAGGATTAAAACCCTAGAAATCCGTGAAGTAGTGGGCGCGTGGGGAGGTTAGTAAAGCCTACTCGCATAACCCCTACACTCAACCGTCGCCTTGCATTTAATGCTGATATGACACTGTGCATGCGCTTTTAGACATTCAAGGAAAGCAAATTTCGAATGTTTAGAGTTATGTCAGAATATCCTTAACAATGATTTCAATAAATAACAAAATACATGCTTTAATAAAAAAAATAAAAAAAATGATTGGTAGGGCATGAATTGACCATGTGAAGCAGAAATTATGTTATATATATATTAAAACGATAGAAATAATTTTAGACGCTCATCATTGCATATAAAAATATGATTTAAAAACATGGAGACTGATACAGGTCGTCCATGACACTTCCCATGTGAACTGTGACTTATCCACAGTTTCTGATTTTGCAGTTTCCACACTTTTTGAACTTCACAGCTTCCACCTAGCTGGACTGTTCTTTGTCCTTTGCGAGCTGCGCATATGTATCCTTACCAATGTGAGTTTTGATGAACTCCCACAGCTTGGCATTCTCAGCTTGCAGAGCTGCAAACTTTTCATCAATGTACAGCTTGCTTTCCAGCTCCAAAATGTTAAGCCTTCGAGACATTTTAAGAAATTCGGTATTAAAGAAGGATAACATCTTGTCAACAGCTACTGAGCTGTTGAAAGAGGATGGGAAAGCTACTGAGTTAGGAGCTGCGGAGCCTTGGGCCTTGTCCTGAGCTTTGGGTGGGGAGGCTGGAGTGGATTGGTCATCAGCAGGTTTCACATCAACCTGTGGAGGAGCAAATTGCATTTCACTTGTAGGTGTGATATATGCTTCCACGAAGGTTGCTGCTGTCGATCGAGTGATGCGCTTTTGTGAGGGCACCGATGGTTGATCCGTCATTTTCCGTTTTCCTTTACGGACTATTTCAGCATCTTCACAGCTTTCTTCTTCATCTTCACTTCCCTCTTCACTTTCATCTTCTTCTTCCTTTGAGTCACGCATTTCGGTGAGCAAACGCTTGGCTACATCGCTTGCTTTGTTGATCTTATGTGGCAGAATGCCAAGTATCATGATCAACTGGTTGCAGGTGTGAGGAACCAGCTTGTCCTCAGGAAATCCGGTGCAGACAGGCCACAACCTGTTAGTAAGTGTTCTCTGCAGGATGATCGAAAGCTGCGTACCATGTCGAAGCTGCATGTTGGCCTTTATCCTGGCAGGTTGCTCTGCTGCCTCTTTGATGAACAGGTTAACTAGCACCCTTGCCCAGTTAACATGTAACTGCTTCATTACCGCGGTTAGCAGCTTGAATTTCAGCAGTGTGACTGCTTCATTCGACCCTAGATAAGAAAAGAATACGTTGTGGACGAACTCGAAGAGGAGTCTGTACTCAGACTTCAAGTCATGGCGGTTGAAGGTTCTTTGATCGTAAACCTTCTTAGGCTCGAATAAGGCCTGCTGATACACATCATTGACTGCGTCCATGGGTACGTCGTCAATTGTTGTGATGGCTCCTGCATCTGTCAGCCTGTAGGTCTGAAGGACGAGTGGAAGAAGATGACGCCGTTCTTCCTCATTGTTGACTAGAAAGGTCGCCGTGGCGGGATCTCCGGCCACCGATTCCAGAGAACATAGTAGATAGGCGACGTTCATTGGCAGCGTCACTTGAGGATGTTGTGTGATGATGTTGAAGAAACCATCACATTGGGTGATAGTTTCAATCATCGGGTTCAAGCCTCTGTAGCCGTACGTATCCAGCACAGCTACTTTCTCCAAGAAAATGAGAGGTGTTGCTTTCTTCACTTGAGCACTTAGTGATTCTGTAGACATTTTGAAGAGAGGGTAAGGAATTTGAGAAATTTTGAAGAAAAGCGAGAGAGAATTTGAAACTAGATTTTAAGGATTTCAAGAAATGCGTAAAGAGTTCAAATGATTCTCTCTATTTATAGAATTTTCTCCACGGTTAAGACTTTATAGACAAATCTCAGTGGAGAGTAAGTTTCACGCGCTTCATACAGTGTGTTTCACACGCTTCTTCTCTCTTCTTTTTCTTTCTGAGATTGACAGTAATCCCTTGATTTTCGTGAAAAACTTTTCAAATACGTAACAGTAAAAGATTTGAAAAAGATTTTTGAAAGGATTAGGATTGAAAATAAAGTTATGAACTCTGCAATGAATTAAATAGAGATTGATACGGTATCTCCAGTTCCCCCTTAAAGGTAGGCCAGTAATTTTGACTTTCAACGCAGTTCGTGACTTCGAGCTGCGTGTCGTGAGCTGCTTCCATTTGAGCTGCAGCTTTTCAAGTCAGTTTCCTCTCTGGTGACTTGTGCTAGCGTATTGCTCTAGTGAACTGCTTTTGTCAGCATGCAGTTTCCAAGTCAGTCTGCTCTTGGCTGACCTGTGTTAGCGAACTGCATTTGTCAGCATGCAGTTTCCAAGTCAGTCTGCTCTTGGCTGACCTGTGTTAGCGAACTGCATTCATCTTCTGACTTAGACTGTGTATCCATTCTGAGCATTCCAAGCTTTCCACATAGCATGTTGAATCTCTCTTCCATGAGAGGTTTCGTCAGAATATCGGCTCTTTGAATGTCAGTATGGATTTTCTCAACTGTTATATCTTGTTTTTCCACGTGATCTCTGATGAAGTGATGCCTTATCTCAATATGCTTGCATCTGGTGTGGTAGACAGGATTCACAGTGAGTGCTATAGCGCTTGTGTTGTCACAAAAGATGGGAACTTTTCGAACTGTGACACCATAATCTTTGAGTTGTTGTTTTAACCAAAGAATCTGCGCGCAACAGCTTCCTGTTGCCATGTACTCAACTTCTGTTGTTGAAGTAGCAACTGAAGTTTGCTTCTTTGAAAACCAAGAGATCAACTTGCTTCCAAGAAACTGACAGGTCCCTGAAGTGGACTTTCTATTCAGTTTGCATCCTCCATAATCTGCATCTGCATAGCTAGTTAGTTCAAAATTATCATCACAGGGATACCATAACCCGAAGTTTACAGTTCCCTTGACATATCTAAGGATTTTCTTGGCGGCTTCTAGATGAGATTCCTTTGGATTAACTTGATACCGAGCACATATTCCAACTGCAAAAGAAATATCAGGCCGACTTGCAGTAAGATAAAGTAAAGAACCAATAATTCCTCTATACAAAGTTATGTTGGCAGGTTTCCCTTCAGAATCTGGATTCATCTTTCCATTTGCCATCATTGGAATCTTCAGTGGTCTGCTATCCTGGACACCGAATTTGGTTGCCAGCTCGTTAGCATACTTAGATTGACAAATGAAGATGCCATCCGTAGATTGCTTGACCTGCAGACCGAGGAAGAAGTTCATCTCTCCCATCATCGACATTTTGTACTTATCCTTCATGAGTTCTCCGAACCTGCCACATAAGAATTTTGACCTAGATCCAAAGATAATGTCTTCAACATAAATTTGCACAAGAAGTATATCATCCTTGTACTTGAAAGTGAATAAAGTTCTGTCGACCGATCCCCTTTTAAAACCAGAATGCAGTAGGAATGTAGACAACATTTCATACCAAGCTCTGGGAGCTTGTTTCAAACCGTATACTGCTTTGTGCAGTTTGTAAACTTTCTCTGGACCAGCTTCCTCAAAACCTGGTGGTTGTTCAACGTAAACTTCTTCACCAAGAATTCCATTGAGGAAAGCACTCTTCACGTCCATTTGGTAGACTTTGAACCTTTGATGAGCTGCATATGCTAGAAATAGTCTTATTGCTTCTAGTCTTGCCACTGGTGCGTAGGTCTCATCATAGTCTATCCCTTCTTGTTGACAGTAACCTTTGGCAACTAATCTTGCCGTGTTTCTGATTACTTCAGCATTTTCATCCTTTTTGTTCCTAAACACCCATTTTACATCGATCACTCCTTGATGCGTAAGACGATCAACTAATGACCATACTTCGTTTCTTTTAAACTCGTTGAGTTCCTCTTGCATGGTTGTGACCCAGTCATGATTAGCAAGAGCTTCTTCAACAGTTTTGGGTTCAGAGTAGGAGAGATAACAGCTTAGTAGACAGCTTTCGCCTATCTGTCTCCTTGTCTTCACACCCGCCTGTGGGTTTCCAACAATGAGATCTTCAGGATGAGCATCGACCCATCTCCTTCGATGAGAGATTTCTTCTTCAGTAAGAGTTGGTTCAGGGTCTGGTATGGGATCTTCAAACTCAGGTAGAGGTTGAGGAGTGAAGGGGTCAAGCTGTTCAAATTGTTCAGCAAGCTGATCCACTGACAGTTCTGCATTGACTGCAGGTTCTGTTGAAGTTTCTGGATCAGTTGAGGAGGTTCTGGTTGGAGGAGCTTCGATTTCCCCTTGGTTTGTTCCCCCTTGCTGAATGGGTGGATGTTGTGGATTGAGACCTTGCACAGGTTGACTTTCTTCTTCTGAGTCAGTTGGGCTCCAAATTAGTATTTCATCTCGAAACTGAATGTTGGAACCTTCTTGATTTTGACTTGCACCTGTACTTTCTTCAGATTGAGTCTCCCTGTATTCACAGATAGATTCATCAAAAACAACATGTGGTGTTACTTCCACAATATGAGTCTTCTTGTTAAAAACTCTGAAAGCTTTGCTGATCTCTGAATATCCTACAAATATTCCTGGATCTGCTTTACTATCAAAAGTCTTTAACTGTGATTTCCCATTATTGTGAATGTAACACACGCAACCGAAAGATTTAAGATATTTCAACCGAGGTTTCTTATCTTTCCACAGCTCGTATGGAGTTTTATTATGTCGTTGGTGAATGATTGATCTGTTCTGAGTGTAGCAAGCTGTATTGATAGCTTCCGCCCAGAACTTCTTAGGAAGATTGGTTTCATTCAGCATTGTGCGAGCTGCTTCTTTTAGTGATCTATTGCGTCGTTCAACAACACCATTCTGTTGAGGTGTGCGAGCCGCTGAAGTTTGATGAGTAATTCCATTTTTGGTGCAGTATGATTCAATCATATGATTAATAAATTCTGTTCCACGATCGGATCTGATTGAAATCACACTTTTATTCTTCACGTTTGACAGTTTGGTGAGCATCGCATGTAGCTCCACTAGTGTCTCCTTCTTCTTATGTAACAAAATAACCCAAGTGTATCGTGAGTAATCATCAACAATAACTAGAGTATACTTTTTTACCGTTAATGCTCCTGGGAGTGACTGGACCAAATAAATCCAGGTGGAGTAGTTCCAAGATTCTGCTTGTTCTGTGAGCTGCAATGCTGGGAAATGACGATTTGGTCTGTTTTCCAGCTTGACAGGCTTCACAAACATGATCTTTGTAGTAGACTTGATCTGGAAGGTCATCTGCGAGCTTCTTGCGAGCGAGCTTATTGATGGCTTTGAAGTTTAAGTGACACAGTCTCTTGTGCCATAGCCAGCTCACTTCAGGTACAGGTTTGGTGACCAGACAGATTTCTTTTTCAAAACAATTTGATCTGAACTGAGTCGTCACTCAAGTTTATCAGAGCAGCTTAGTTTTTCCAGCTCAATCAGTGAGCTGCTGAGCTTGTAAAACTAATCTGCGTGCGGAAGTTTGGTGGAAAGGTTGGCTAACAGTTTTCAAAGACAGTTTTCAGAGACAGTTTTCAAAGACAGTTTTCAGAAACAGTTTTCAAAGATAGTTTTCAGAAACAGTTTTCAAAGATAGTACACATGCAAGACAGGTTACAAATGTGCAGGTTGTGAGCATGCAAACTGTGTGAAAACAGATAAGAACAGAGAAACACGAGGAGTTTTTATCGTGCTTCGGAGTAAACAGCTCCTACGTCCACGCCAGATCCCGTCGAATCTGTGATCCCTTAACTAGAGATTTTTCACTCCTTTTAACACTGGTGGAGGTCCAGTCCAAATTCAAGTCTTTCTTCTAGACTGAATCTAGCACGTTTCTAGAGTCGCGTCTCTTCTAACTTACAACTTTGCATACAGACTTACTAACACTAAATGACTAGTGCTACTATCCAAACTTGAAAGCTTTAACTAGCTGTCGACGTAAGGAATACAACTCGATCAACTACACTAGTATTTCTACTTTAATGGTAGTGAGAGTGTGTGATGTGTTCTAGTAAGACTGATTCCAGATAGATAAGAAATCTACAATGATCAACACTTGGGAAAACTCTAGTAATTTCGAGTGTTGATTTGAATATTTTCAGCTTGAGATTTCTGCAACGTTTTTGCTTGAGTATTGATTTTCCCGTATTTCAATCTGGAATATGTTGAGGTATTTATAGAGAAGCGTTTGAAATAGAGCCGTTGGAAGTGTGTCAGGATTTGCAGATTCCGTACGCTGACACAATTCTTGTCGTTGAGTGAGAGCAGGTTTCATCACCATAGCTCAGGTTGGCCTTCACAGGTTGCGCTTTCTATACCTCGAACAGTCTTCGATCTTCTGTAACCTTCGCGTGAGATCTTCGAGTATTGTAGGGGCAGGTTACATAGACAAGTTACATAATGGAACAGTGTGACAGGTTTGAGTAGACTAGGTACAAGGTTGCACTACCAACCTTGACCTTTACATAGCAACCTGTCCGATTAGGCTTGACTGATCCTGAACACGGAGATCAGCCTGTTCCAATTAAGAACTTATGTCTAAGTGTGGTTTCTAATAACATTATCAAAACTAAGTTTCAAAGGGTTCCCAACATTATGAGAATGCAACATTTTATGCATAAAAATGCAATACTTTTGTGCATAAAATGCAACATTTATGATGGGTTGTAGTTTTCTCGTAATAATTAGTTTTTACCATAACGTATATATATATATATATATATATATATATAGAGAGAGAGAGAGAGAGAGAAATGATATGATATTCCCCTCATGGTGGGCACCTTCTTCGTTTATTTGATTTGACATTATTTTATTCGATTATTTATATTCTAGTATCATATAAATTAATATAGAAATCATTAAATATACAAAATAAATAAAAATCAAAGCTCGATTTGTTCTTTTTTCCTTCTAACATCGAAAAATGAGTAATAAGACAAATCGAGCTTTAATTTTTATTTATTTTGTAGATTTAATGATTTCTATATTACTTTATATGATACTAGAATATAAATAATCGAACAAAATAATGCCAAATCAAATAAACGAAGAAGGTGCCCACGAATGTGCCCACCATGAAGGGAGTAGCATATCATTTCTCTCTTTCTCTCTCTCTCTCTCTATATATATATATATATGTAGTATATCATATGAAAACTAATAATTACGTGAAAACTGCAACTCATGCATTTTATGCATAAAATGATGCATTTTTATGCATAAAATGTTGCATAATAAAATATATTATTTTATATTATTTTTATGCATATAATACATTATTATGAGAATGAAACATTTCATATATAAAAATGCAATACTTTTGTGCATAAAATGTAATATTTTATAATGGGTTGCAGTTTTCACGTAATAATTAGTTTTCACCATAACGCATCCCTATATATATATATATATATATATATATATATATATAGTTTGGTTCATATGTTAATAAATCCTGACGTGTTAAATAGAAATAAATATGGACCATTGATCTTAGTCAAATCTATGGCTATTATTGATTTAAGCTTGGTTTCAAAGTACAATATACATGATTTTATTTAAGCATCAATGTGTACATTAAAAAGCACAATTATATAATAAATATAATTTTATGCATATTTAAGCATAATTTGATATACCTTTAAAGCATTTTTCTCATTTTAACACGCCAAAGTTTATTTACACACGAACCATTCACTTATAATAATTGTTAAAGCATCTCCACAAGAATAAATAATACATTTAAATTAATTTTTAAAGTATCATCGAGAAATATAAAAGGCACTTAATTAATTTTATAAAAAAAATTGTGTAGAAATACAAAAGGTTATTATAATTTATATTATAGTATTATGAATCATACGAACACATAGCATTCAAATTTATTTAAGATCAAACATTATACATAATTACATAATCATTTAAATTTTTATAAGAATATACGTAAATACAAAAAAAGTATTTATATTTCTTTATGAATCATTTTAAAGAACATACAGAAAGAATGTAAATGGAGAAGCGACAATATCTCCTTCCACATGAAGTGAGATTTCCTTTTTTTACTTTGGACATACAATAATATGAGTTGCCCAAATTGATGTCAATCATAAATTGATTAATTTTGATTGTGAATAAAATATAATCTATGAATAACTTTAAATTTTATAAGTTACCAGCATAAAAATAATTTTTAGAATAATGTATCAATATAGGGGTAAGATCCTGTACAAAATATGTTTTCCGTAAAAAATAAAAGATGATGCATTTTATGCACAATCATAATGCACGATATATACAATTATAATGCACTGTGCATCATAATGCATTGTGAATATCATCATAATGCATCAGTCATCATAATGCATTTTCAGTACAATCATAATATATCAGTTAATCTAGACCGTAGATCACATTAAGATCAATGGTTTATATTATTTCTCATTTCTTACGGAACATGTTTTTTGTACTCTGCGATCCACATATATATACATATAATTTGTTTAAAGAAAATCATTCAGAAATATTAGTAAATAAAATTGAATATTCAATAAAACTGAAAGATCAAATTTCGAGTTTTCCATTTATGAATATTTGGCTTTTATCATTGTTAGATTTCTCCAAACTTTTCCTAATGCAAAATAAATAATTATATATCGCTAATACACTAATTTTTTCAAATACAAATATGCAATAGAATCAATTCATCTATTATCGCAATTTGCGACATAATTTTTTTATATATTTTTTTTAACTAAATTAACAAAAAATTAAAAGCCACGCCACTGAGGACACGAACCCGGAACCTTTGGTTCAAGGCCCACATACGCAACACGATTTTTAATTTTTGTAATAAGTTGTGTTAAAGTGATATTTGAGTTCTATGATACTCCTTTCGTCCCATTTAAACTGGCCTATTGTTTATTCAAATGAGTGGTATAAAATAATCAAACTGACCAGTTTAAATGAGACAGAGGAAGTATTTACCTGACTTTAAGGTTGAAACAACATAATAGATATGAGGTCCAAAAATGAACGAAGCACATAGGTTATAGCCGAATAAGATACGGAGTATTAAGTACGTGTAAGTTATAGACGGAAGGAGTAAAATGTTTCACCTAAAAATGTGAGAGAATATTATTTTAGGCAGGAAAATGACATTTATGTAATTAAGCTGAGCTTTTGAGTATACTGTAGAACTATAGGCGGGAAATTCCCTTATACGGAACCTAATTCCCACCTTTAACTTTCGAAATTTTTATTTCCTTTCTTCCTCTTCTTGCGCCGCCGCTCCAGGGCACTCTCTATCCTATCTTAGATACAGTAATTCTCAATCATTTTTCTTTTCTTACAACATCCGAACAATATTTCCTTGCTTAGAGATTCGGAGAGCTGGAATCAACTTGAATTTTCAAGATAAGGTATGCTTACTTTATCCCACCTAAAATTACGAAAAAATTGGGGGTATATAAAGAAAACATTTTGGGCCTTCTTATGGAAAATGCAAGTATTCTGTTTTTCGGACTAAAAAGCTGCTCTTTCTTTTCAGATTTGTTCAGATGACTACTTTTTTATGTTTTTTTTCGCTTTTATTTGTTCAAAATTTTCATTTGATCTACTTTAGTTTTTGTTTTTCAAAATCTCTGTTATTTGCTTTTGTTTTTCAATAATCTTTGTTTGTTCGTTTGTGTTTTTTTTTTATTTTAAATTTCAATTGCTTCATTGCTTGCTACTTTTTTTTTTGTCGATTTCCGTTTTATTTTATATATATTGAGCTGAATTGCTTACTATTGTAAATGACATTAGCTAATGATATCTGAATTGCAATGTTAAAGGGACTAACTGGCGACACGTGGCTGCTATAATAGCCACCTGAGGGAACGCACAGCATCTGCTTGTGTAAAGTTCTTAACGAGAATCCGAAGATGTTGTTTCCGAGTTCTAGTATTAGGAATAAGAACGGATTGACTCTCCGTCTCTTCAACAAAAGACTTAGATTCTTATAATTAATTTAATAAAAAGGCAATCAATCGAGCTTAACTATTAACCGAACTAAACCTTACATCGAAAGATTGACTAGAAGGGATATAGAATCCTAAAACCTCAAAATCTAGAGTTGGAAACAT
>CM038121.1:16205211-16251300 GCA_001642375.2 Mentha longifolia
GAGAAGCTGTTGACTAATAGCAGCTTGACTCATAGCAGCTTGACTAAGCATATTGGCTTCAGCAGGTTGGCCTAAGCAGGTTCCTCAGCATGCAGATTCCTCTCAGGAGGTTGGCCTCAGCATGCAGGTTCCTCAACATGCAGGTTCCTCAACATGCAGGTTCCTCTCAGGAGGTTGGCCTCAACAGGTCGGCCTATCCTCAGCAGATTGGACTATGCAGGTTACACGAGCAGGTTGACTAAGGAACATGTTGACAGATTGATCTAACTAGGTACAAGGTTGCACTACCAACCTTGATCTTTACATGGAGCAACCTGTCTGAGTTAAGCTTGACTGATCCAAACACAGAGATCAGTCTGTTCCTATCAATCCTATAACTAAGTTCTATAACTAAGTGTGGTTTCTAATAACATCATCAAAACTAAACTAAACAGGGTTCCCAACAGAGGTACTTGGATCCAAAACCCTCCTCAGATTATCTGCTTGTTCATGTAAAATCGATGGAGAGTACGCAATAAGCTGCTCAAGGCTTAAATCTCTCAATTTAGAGGAAGTTAGAATCATAAACAATGGCAAGTATAAGGATAATACAGTTTCATGCAGCGATTTGCTCGAGGAACTCTCATCGTGTTCCTTGGAAGGCGTAATATTAAGCCGGGTGAATTTTCAAATTTTATAAAAATCCTTAAAATTGGAGGTTAAAGTATTATTGTTATACAAAATACAATAATGATTGTTAGGAACCTTTTCTCTCTTTGAACTAAGTTTGATAATGCTATTAGAAACCACACTTAATAGATTTTAAGTGGAACAGACTGGTCTCCGTGTTTGGATCAGTCAAGCTTAATTCGGACAGGTTGCTATGTAAAGGTCAAGGTTGGTAGTGCAACCTTGTACTTATTCTACTCAAACCTGTCATAATGTTCCTTTATGTAATCTGTCTATGTAATCTGCTCTAACAATACTCGAAGATTTCTTGCGAAGATTACAGAAGACTGAAGACAGTTCGAGGTATAGGAAGCTTGACCTGCAAAGTCCAACCTGAGCTGTGGCTGAGGAACCTGTCCTCAACTCATCGTCTATAATTATGTCAGTGTACGGTTCTGTACATCCTGACACATACAACGGCTCTATTACAAATGCTTCTCTATAAATACCTCAAGTCATTCCAGAAAGAAGGTACGGGAAACTCAAATTACAAGCTGAAACGCTGCAGAAATCTCAAGCTAAATATTCACACAATCAACACTCGAAATCACTAGAGCTTTCCCAAGTGTTGATCTTTGTAGATTTCTATTCTTTCTAGAATCTGTCTTACTAGAACACAATCCACACTCTCACTACCATCACTGTTGATATTCAGTGTAGTTGATAGAGTTGTATTCCAAACGGTGATAGCTTTTCACAGCTTTCCAGTTTGATTATTAGTGCTAGTTGTTTAGCATTAGTAAGATTGTATGTAAGTTTGTATGTAAAGTTAGAAGAGACACGACTCAAGAATCATGCTAGATTCAGTCTGAAGAGAGACTTGAATTTGGACTGGAACCTCCACTAGTGTTAAAAGGAGCGAAAAATCTCAAGTTAAGGGATTACAGATTCGACGGGATCTGGCGTGGACGTAGGAGCTGTTTACTCCGAACCACGATAAAAATTCCTCGTGTTTTTCTCGCTATTTATTCTTCCATCTTTATTTACACAGTTTGCATGTTCACAACCTGCACCATTGCAACCTGTCTTGCATAAATCGTTGATGAACTGAAGTCTTTTCTAAAAACTGCTTTGAAAACTGTTAGCCAACCTTTCCACCAAACTTCCGCACGCAGGTTAGTTTTGCAAGCTCAGCAGTTCACTGTTTGAGCTGGAAAAACTAAACTGCTCTGATAAACTGAAGTGACGACTCAGTAAGATCAAATTGTTTTGAAAAGTCAAAACTGTTGGCAAATTGGTGTATCCCCCCCCCCATACACCAATATCTATTTATCGGGACCTACAAGTGGTATCAGAGCGGTGGTTCTTTTGACCACTGCTTCTGTATACTAGAAGATTTTTGTGCTTAAGTGTCAAATTGAACTAGATCTCTGTGTCTGCAAACTGCGCATATATAAACTGTCAATATGGAAGCTTCACTTCTCCGTGTCTGTGAAGATTTTTCTATACAGGGATATGAAGACTGGAGTTTTTGAATAAAGATGTGCCTCCAAGCTCATCATGTGCTGATGTGGGATGTCATCGAGAATGGTCCCACACCCATCCTCGAACCCTACGAAACCGAAATATCTGGAGATAAAGCTTCTGAAGCAACGTATGTGCCAAAGATCAAAGATCCCAGAAAATACACAACTGAGGAAAGAAAGGAAGCTGGACTTGACAGCTTCGCTAAAGGATTAATCTCGAGCACAGTTAAGGGCGTCCACCTGGCCAAGATAAGAAATCTTAGAACTGGTAAGGAGATGTGGGACACCTTAAAAACAATAAGTCTTGGATCAACAGAGATGCTGGAAAATAAGCTGTCAGTGGCATGCAATAAATTCGAAGAATTCAAAATGCAGCCAATGGAGACCATTGACCAGCTCAAGAACAGATTCACAATGATTACTTTGGAGATCGCAGCTCTCAAGAGAGATAAATACACATAACGCGAACTCAATCTCAAAGTCATTCAATCTCTTCCAGCAAGCTGGCATGTGTACAGTGCCATGCACCGCGGCAGGTCGGACATCAGCAACCTGTCAACCGAGCAACTGTTTGATCTGCTCATTGGGAATGAGTTTGAAATGATCAGACTGCACGGGTCACAACAAACGTCTTCAAGCAAGAAGACCGAGCCCGAAAAGAAAGAAAAAGATGCTGCATTCAAAGCTGCATCAATTACAGAAAGAGCAATTCCAAAAGATCTATGCTCTAAAATGGAAAAATTGTTGAAGGACTATGCACTTATGGCTAGAAGGAATGAAAAGCTCGAAAAACGCTTCAACAAATTCCGCAAATATCACAAAGATTTCAAGAGAAATCAAACCACCTCTTCTTCCGACAAGAAAGGTGAAGGTATATCAAAACCCTCTAAATTCAATTCTTCTAACACTCCCACGGGTGGTTCTTTGAATGTGGCAGACCAGATCACTATAAGTCAGACTGCCCAGACTTATCAAAGGCTGAACGTGAAGAGCTCCGCGCAAGAAGAGATCAAAAGCTTAAGGAGCAGCGCAATGCCATGATTGCAGCTGAGGAAGAAGCCAAAGATGTTGCCACATTATCAGACTCAACCTCCTCCGACGAAGATGACGATGATGAATTGGATGAGGAGGAATGTCGATTAGCTAATGAAGAACTTGAATATGAGGAATGCTTCATGGGAAAAGATCTCGATCTTGTTCAAAACAAGGTTGATATTAAAACCTCTTCTTCATATTCAGCTAACCCTGAACATGCAGGTATTGAGATACCTGAAATGCCAACGTATGAAGAGTTTCAACAACAGCTTGATGACTACAAGAAGCTCTCAGAAATGTTCAAACAAGTAGTCATAGAAGGATCCAAGCTGGAGGGTGAAAACTTGAAGCTCAAAGCTGCCTTAGATGGAAGCTTCACTCCATATGATGAAGTGAAAGAGAAGGAGATTGAAACCCTAAAAGTCCAAGTGGGTAAATCAGCCTTAAGGGAAGAAAACCTTAAGGAAACACTTATCAAGAGGGACAGTGAGATAATCAAACTGAATGGCCAACTCACAGATCTCTCAAATGAGCATGAAAAGCTATTGCAGAAAGAGCTCAAGCTTCAACAAGTCCTAATGAGAATGAACAAAAATGGTGAAAAGCTTGAAGTCTTGCAAGCTGCCCAGAGACCTGCTCAGATAAAGTTTGGCATCGGATTCCATGGTCAAACCAGCGGAGTCAAGGATAAAGAGAAGGTCCTGTTCATAAAAGAAAAAGGATTAGCTGAAGGCAAGGCTCATCACACTCTGCCAGATAAACAAATCAAATTGAAGAATCCAGCCCGGCAACCTCAAGCAATCCTGATAAAAGAGCATGGAAAACCTATCAGGAAACAGCAGCTGAGACCACCAGTAGAACAACAAAAGGTTGTGCAACCTAGGAAACTGCATGGTCAACCTGCTTATCAAAAAGGAATCCAACCTACTCAAAGAAAAGTGCAAACTGCTAACAAAGGAAAAACAATTTCTCAACCGAAAACTGCTCAACCACAACGAAACTACTATGAGCGGTGGCCAAACCAACAGAGACTTGACAATGAAGGTTATTGGTACAACCATCATTGGTACCAATATCCTGAACTGTCAAGTATGCACTATCAATTTCCACACGGAAGTGGATTTGTAAATGATCGATGCAGATGTGGTTATGTGGAGCAGTGCTATCGAAATGATCATTATCAACCTGCTCATTACCAACTACAAACTGCATACTCAAATGGAACCTACTCAAATGTGCAACGGACCAAGCCTCAAGTCAACAGGAGTTTCCAAAAGAAGAAGCTTGGAAACCAAGCTGCCAAATCTCAACCTGCTAACAAAGCACCCAAATTCATATGGGTTGCTAAAACTGTCTAATTGCAGGATGGGAAAACTCAAAGGAGGAAGCGAGCAGCTCGCGGGGCGATCTGGATCATCGACAGTGGCTGCACAAAGCATATGACCTGCGACAAAAGCTTGCTTACAAACTTCATTGAATGTGATGGACCTCTAGTTGCTTTTGGAGGAGACTCTAAAGGGAAAACAAGAGGCTACGGTAATCTAATTGTTGGTAAAACAACAATATCTAATGTCACTTATGTTGAAGGTTTAAATCATAATCTATTTTCTGTAAGCCAGTTCTGCTCTAACGGAAAAAGAGTAGAGTTTTCTGCTAACAAGTGTGCTATAAAGAACAAGGAAGGAAAAGAAATTCTTCTTACCGGTATTTTGCAGGATAACTTGTACATAGTACAATGGTCAGATGAAAAAGAAACCTGTCTGGTCACCAAATCTGCACCTGAAGTATGCTGGCTATGGCACAAAAGACTGTGTCACTTGAACTTCAAAGTCATCAACAAACTTGCTCGCAAGAAGCTCGCAGATGACCTTCCAGATCAAGTCTACTACAAAGATCATGTGTGTGACGCCTGTCAAGCTGGAAAACAGATCAAATCATCATTCCCAAGCATTGCAGCTCACAACACAAGTAGAATCTTGGAATTACTCCACTTGGATCTGTTCGGTCCAGTGACTCCTAGAAGCATTAATGGTAAAAAGTATACTCTCGTTATTGTTGATGATTACTCACGATATACTTGGGTTATTTTCTTACATAAGAAGAAGGAGACACTAGTGGAGCTACCTGCGCTACTCACCAAACTATCAAATATGAAGAACAAAAGTGTGATTTCAATCAGATCCAATCGCGGAACAGAATTTCTTAATCAAATGATTGAATCATACTGCACCAAAAGTGGAATTACTCATCAAACTTCAGCAGCTCGCACACCTCAACAGAATGGTGTTGTTGAACGTAACAACAGATCTCTAAAGGAAGCAGCTCGCACAATGCTGAATGAAATCAATCTTCCAAAGAAGTTCTGGGCGGAAGCAATCAACACAGCTTGCTACACTCAGAGTAGATCAGTCATTCATACAAGACATGGAAAGACTCTATACGAGCTGTGGAAGGATAAGAAACCTCGATTTAAGTATCTTCAATCTTTTGGATGTGTGTGTTACATTCATAATAATGGGAAATCACAGTTGAAAACTTTTGATAGCAAAGCAGATCCAGGAATATTTTTAGGATATTCAGAGATCAGCAAAGCTTTCAGAGTTTTTAACAAGAAAACTCATATTGTGGAAGTAACCCCATATGTTGTTTTTGATGAATCTATTTGTGAGTACAGGGAGACCCAACCGGATGAAAGTACAGGTGCAAGTCAAAATCAAACAGGCTCCAACACGCAGTTTCGAGATGAAATATTAATATGGAGTCCAACCGACTTGGAAGAAGAAGAAGCTGAGCCTGTGCAAGATTCTAATTCACAAAATCCACCCATTCAGCAAGGGGGAATGAACCAAGGGGGAACCGAAGCTCCTCCAACAAGCTTCTCTTCAACTGATCCAGAAACTTCAATAGAACCTGCAGTCAATGCAAAACTGTCAATGGATCAGCTTGTTGAACAACTTCAACAGCTTAACCCCTTCACTCCTCAACCTATACCTGAGTTTGAAGATCCCATACCAGACCCTGAACCAATTCTCACAGAAGAAGAAATCTCTCATCGAAGGAGATGGGTCGATGCTCATCCTGAAGATCTCATTGTTGGGAACCCAAGGGCAGGTGTGAAGACAAGAAGACAGATAGGTGAAAGCTGTCTACTAAGCTGTTATCTATCCTACTCTGAACCCAAAACTGTTGAAGAAGCTCTTGCCGACCACGATTGGGTTACAGCCATGCAAGAGGAACTCAATGAGTTTAAAAGAAATGAAGTATGGTCACTAGTTGATCGTCCTACACATCAAGGAGTGATTGATGTAAAATGGGTATTAGAAACAAGAAAGATGAGAATGCTGAAGTGATCAGAAATAAGGCAAGATTAGTTGCCAAAGGTTACTGTCAACAAGAAGGAATAGACTATGATGAGACCTACGCACCAGTAGCAAGATTAGAAGTAATAAGATTGTTTCTAGCATATGCAGCTCATCAGAGATTCAAAGTCTATTAAATGGACGTAAAGAGTGCTTTCCTCAACGGAATTCTTGGAGAAGAAGTCTACGTTGAACAACCTCTAGGTTTCGAGGAAGCAGGTCCAGAGAAAGTTTACAAACTGCACAAAGCAGTATATGGTTTGAAACAAGCTCCCAGAGCTTGGTATGAAACGTTGTCTACATTCCTACTGCATTCTGGTTTTAAAAGAGGATCAGTCGACAGAACATTATTCACCTTTAAGTACAAGGATGATATTCTTCTTGTACAAATTTATGTTGATGACATTATTTTTGGATCTAGGTCAAAATTTCTATGTGACAGGTTTGGAGAACTCATGAAGTGTGAGTACAAAATGTCCATGATGGGGGAGATGAACTTCTTCCTCGGCCTGCAGGTCAAGCAATCTGCGGATGGTATCTTCATTTGTCAATCCAAATATGCTAACGAGCTGGCAACCAAATTTGGTGTTCAAGATAGCAGACCTCTGAAGATTCCAATGATTGCAAATGGCAAGATGGATCCAGATTCTGAAGGAAAACCTGCCAGCATAACTTTGTACAGGGGAATTATTGGTTCTTTACTTTATATTACTGCAAGTCGACCTGACATTTCTTTTGCAGTTGGAATATGTGCTCGGTATCAAGCTAATCCAAAGGAATCGCATCTAGAAGCAGCTAAGAAAATCCTTAGATATGTCAAGGGAACTGCAAACTTCGGTTTATGGTACCCTTGTGATGATAATTTTGAACTAACTGGCTATGCAGATGCAGATTATGGAGGATGCAAACTGGATAGAAAGTCCACATCAGGGACCTGTCAGTTTCTTGGAAGCAAGTTGATCTCTTGGTTTTCAAAGAAGCAAACTTCAGTTGCTACTTCAACAACAGAAGCTGTGTCACGACCGTACTTTACTAATTAATAGCCAAGCTCGGTGATTCGTGACTATGGTGGAATTAACGAATAATAAAGAAAAGGAAGTGAAATTTCGATATTTGACGCTAACAAATTATAAAGCAACATCGATAAGTGGGCATAATAGTTGAAAGTAGTACGACGCGATTTGTCATGATTCTGACTTAGATTACAACCAAATTGAAAATGATTCAGAATATTAGAGTGTACGCAGCGGAAATGTGTGGAAATACGTATATGGAGACACATATTACCAAGAGTGTTCATCAACTACACTAATCGCTAACTTCGACAAAACATCGCTGGTCACTCTTCTGTCATCCAGCTCAACCTGCACATTGGAAATAATGTACAGGGCGTGAGTACGGAGTACTCAGTGGACACAATGCCCAAAATATTTTTGTTGTCAGGCCATTCATAGTGAAGCATAGGGTTTTATTGAAAGGTCTATGTTCACGAAAAACTGAGTTATCTTAAAAGTGTCTGCGCAGACTAAGTCCTGTAGTAATCTACCATATCTGAGTTTGTTGTGCCCGAGGAGTTGGCCACCTCACTCGGTCACTTGATCGGTCACTATCTGAATGACACAATCGATGTGTACACTAGTCCAAGAATAATAGCTGATCATTCAAGGACCCGAATTCGATTTATGAATTGGCATTTCGCCATTTAACAGATAGGCATCATACAAAAACGGAAAATATTTATGGCATGACAATGCTTTAGAAGAACTACTGAATCTAATAAAACATGCTTGGTTTTATAGAAAGCCCACCTCATTTTTCTCAGCTGCTACGAGACTTGATCTCCGTCTCAGCTACTGTTCCTCCTTTGCATGACCTTCGATTAAAATCAAGGTAAGATTCGCATGCTAACGAATGAAATCTTATCTAGGGTTTTAGTTTTAATGTGATCAGAGGTTATTCTGATTTCAGTAACGTGGTTACTATGATCTAAGCTCGAGTTATGAATCCCATTATGTGAACGGTTCATAAGATTTTTATCAATAAATCAATCTTTGATTTTATTGTTAATCTAGATAAATTTTAACTGTGTATTTGAGTAGCTTAATCAGTTACTGTTAACTCTTAGTTAATAAGTTCTGGTTAATTAACTTATCTTAAGTTAATTCTTTTAATCGCGAAATATTATCGAAGTCTAATTAAGAGCGGAATACGATTTATTTAGTGACATCTCGATCTATAATTACTCGGGAATTGGGCTCATAATTAATTAAATGGGTCATAGCCCAATTATCGCAAGTCCCGGCCCAACTGGTCAGCCCAGCCTTCCCTCGGCCCAGACTGTTGTCCCAGCCCGGCCCTCATTTTAGCAGAACCCGGCCCGTGAACTGTCCGACCCGACCCGGGTCACAAAAGAGGGCCCTAACCCCTTTTTCTTCCTCATTCCTCAGAACTCATCTCCCGACTTCTCTATTCGTGTTCTTCACCAATTCGTCTCCAGCTCACGTTCCTCGTCTCCGGTCGTCTTCTCCAATCATTTTCTCCGAACGGCGCCTCCATCAATGAGTCATCGTCATTTCCTTCTCTGATCGGGGTTGTTTTCCCCAAATTGAAGATCTAGGGCCAAGCTCTTCCCTATCCTTCACCATCAAATTCTGGCGAAATACGCCGTATCTGGCTACTGGCTGGATTTCGTCACCTTGGTAAGATGGCGCCGCGTCAGAGGGCGCTGTGTGGTCTCGATTTGTTCGGCGAGCTCGACCTTGGTCGGCGAATTCGTCTCTGTCCAGTGGCTCTCACTCCGACCGGTTGCAACTCCCACAATCTACCGCCCCTCTCTTGAGATGGCTACATTGAAAACCCTAGTTCTTTCGAACTAGGGGACATTCGTTCCTCTCATTTTCGTTTCTCGATTCCGGCGATGAGGACGCCGCCGCCTTCTCCCTTTTACTCTTTCATTTTATTAAGTGTTCAAAATTTGCTAATGGGTTCGAATCTTACTACACGAAATTATTAAAGAATTACGTTGCTGATTTCCCTTCTTGTGCAGATTCCAGTGATAATGAAGACCGAGGCATCGCGGTCGCTGCTGGCTTCGGCCCTCTGTCCCCGCCTAACTTATTCGCTGTCGAGGCCTCACGCCTCGACGGAGGTTCAGTTTAGTAACCTCTATTATTTCCCTCGCTCTTCGTTCACGTTTTGCCATGATTATGCATTAGGTAGAAAGGGTTTTTAACTGAGATTAGAGGTTCTGGATTATATGATTTCTGTTTTCTTCATCTAAATATATATATATACTATGTGTACTCTACGAAATCAGAATCGCAGGAATGTTGGGTTATAGTTCAGATTTTACAAATTTTGGAACTTACCTAACTTGTTCTAATGTGCTATATGCTAGGTTTCTGGGTAGAAGCATGCTAAAGTATTCATGTGTTGAAATCATCTTATTACAAAGGTTCTTGGAGAAGGAAAAAGGAATAGTAGCATACTTTGGGTTTGGATTTTGTGGTTGAAAATTTGAAACTGAAATATGTAGCATGCTTCTCTAGTTCTAGAGCTTTGGGATTTGCTGTTACCTTAGGTGAGTGAAGGGCTGTAGTTGCTAGCTCTTCCCCTTCTCTTTTCCTTCTTGCCTCCTCTTGATTCTATCCTTTCTCGGTTCTCTCTTGGTGTTTGAAAACTTTGGTGAATGTTTGAAGAAGTGTGGCTGATTTGGTGAGGTTGAGGGTATGTATAAAGGGTTTAGTCTCTTGATGACCTAAAGGGAGGTTGGTTGACTCAACAGAGTCAGATTTTAGAGCCTCAATGTTTCTATTTCCATGTCTAATTTGTTTCTCTTGAAGATTCCTGCAGATTTTATTTGGTTTCTAGTGTGTAGCCTTGGTTCCCCTCCCTTCTTGTTCTTACTTGACTGTTTTGTCTCTCCTTTGCAGGTATCAAGGAAGTGATGAAGCTGTTGTCTCTGTGGCTGCACTAAGCTTCCCTTAAGGCTGGTTTTCTTTCTTGTTTTAGACATAGGGTATTTGAATTGGTTTGCTCCTGTTCTGCAGATTTTGGTTTCTTCAAAATTTGTCCTATTTTGCTGATCTTCTTTTCTTTTGCAGGTAGCAAGAAGGATGCCATGTTGTTGTTATGAAAGGAAGGGTCCTAAAAGGGGCGGATTATTTTTCCATATTTAGGCTAGAGAGAGAATCTCTAGATTTGTTTTATCTTTGTAAACCAATTGCACTACAAGGAATGCTTCTGTACCTTACTGCACAAGTGGGACTTGATCCCTACTTAATTGGGTGACATGCGACTTTCCTTTAATTAATAAAGGAATTAGAGTTTAGCTATTTTTCTTGTTTTAATTATCTATGGGGATTATAGTTAATATTAATCTATTTCTTTCTTCCCTTTATAAAAGAGAGAAAATTTATGTGCATCTATACATATATGTATATTTGAACTTAATCAAAAGAATGGCGTGGCCCACTAGTACGTGAATCGGGCCTTGGCCCAAATGATTATTCTGATGGGTTTGACCCAATTGATTTACAAATGGGTTTGGTCCAACTTCTGACTAATTGGGCCTCAGACCAATTACTAAATGCTAGCATCGAGTAATTAACTCATAATCAGTCTATAGATTAATACTTAGCTAAGGATAATTGGGACTTATTGATCAACCGCCTAATTTATCGAGTGCTTAATCAGTTATTCGTTGAATTTCTAACTCAATCGACACTTGGCTACTAAAGAGGTTATTAACAACCACTTATTCAATTGAACACTCAATCGATCGTTCGACCATAATCAATTATGGAAGTTGATAATGAGATCATAGTAGTCGAGTCGCTACTCAATTCTATTATTGCTCTCTAAGCAATTGTTATAGAAATTCTGAATACTAGGAGTTGATAATATAACTCGATCAATCAAAATTAATTAACTTAAATCGAGATTAATTAGCTAACTAGTTAAGTAAAATGCGGGGCGTTACAAGCTGAGTACATGGCAACAGCAAGCTGTTGCGCACATGTTCTTTGGTTGAAACAACAACTCAAAGATTATGATGTCACTGTTCGAAAAGTACCTATCTTTTGTGACAGCACAAGTGCCATAGCTCTCACTGTGAATCCTGTCTACCATACCAGATGCAAGCATATTGATATAAGGCATCACTTCATAAGAGATCACGTGGAAAAACAAGATATAACAGTTGAGAAAATCCATACTGACATCCAAAGAGCCGATATTCTAACAAAACCTCTCATGGCAGAGAGATTCAAAATGCTGTGTGGAAAGCTTGGAATGCTCAGAATGGATACACAGCCTAAGTCAGAGAATGGCAGCAGTTCACTAGCACAGGTCAGCCAAGAGCAGACTGACTTGGAAACTGCAGACTAACAAAGAGGGAGTTCATTAGTACAGAACAGCTAAAGACAGACAGACTTGGAAACTGCAGCTCACGAGAAGCAGTGAGGTGACACGCAACTTGAAGCCACAAACTGCATTAAAAGTCAACAATCACCGGTCAACCTTTAAGGGGGAACTGGAGATATCGTATCAATCTCCATTTAAATCTTAGCTGAAATTATTTCCTTTCCCCATATATTCTGTCATATACTACCTCCATCTCAACTAATTAGTCATACTTACTGTTACTTCACATACCAATGCATATTTGAAAAGTGGTTTTTTGGACAAAAAGTACACAGAATTAGCAGAAAATTAACAGGTTAAATTACTGTTACAAAACACTGTTCAAAAGCTACTGTAGCGGAGCTACTGTAGCTTCATTTAACTGTTCATAATAAAAATAATCGAAAATAATCTGAAAAATTTAAAATTACAAGTAGAGGCAAAATTTACAGATTTTGGCTCTAAACTAAACAAATTTCCCACCAAATTGCCTAAACCTATTCTATAAATCATCCTCAGCCCCATTACAACCCCATTACAAAGCCTAAACACAAAAATTTAAAGAATCTGCAGGGAGAGCTGAAGAGGGAAGAACTCGGCTGCCATGGGTAAGAAGAAGCACCTCACAAATGAGACCAGAAATGGTGTGATGCGGTTCTTGATTGCGTCTTTGGTGGAGGACAAGTGTCCTCATGGAAAGCTTTCAGAAGCTGCAGCACGCTTCAACATTTGTAGCAGATCTGTGAGTCGAATTCTGGAAAGAGTTGAAGAATGAAAGAGGAGTTAGAGGAGTATTGGAAATTTCAAGAAATATGAAAAGAACAAGAAAGAAGACCCATGAGATTGATTATGCAAGAATAGAGGCAATTCCAAAAGAACAAAGAGGTACAATCACATCAATGTCAAATGCTCTAGGGCCAGAAATTTCAAGAGCAACTGTGGGAAGATGGGCAAAATTACTGCTCAGACATCATTCAAACTCAATAAAACCTCTATTGGCAGCTCATCACATGCTTTCAAGGTTAAAGTATTGCCTACAAGCTTTACACTATGATGCAACACACAATAAACTGAAGTTCAAAGATATGGAGAACACTATACACATTGATGAAAAGTGGTTCATGCTAACTAGGAAGAACTGCAGCTACTGGCTTACACCAATGGAAGCAAATCCACTAAGAGTGACTGAGTCAAAAAATTTCATACCTAAGGTCATGTTTATTTGTGCGGTTAGTAGACCAGTGCTAGATGATGATGGCAGAGTTTTATTTGATGGAAAAATTGGTATTTGGCCTCTTGTTGAAGAGGTAACAGCAAAAAGGAATAGCATTAGAAGACCTAGAGGTACAAAAGAAATGAAGCCTATACAATGCATAACTAGGCAGGTTATCAGAGAGTACATCATCAAAGAGGTAACATGTTTTTATTCCATTATGTATCACATGATTAGTGTGTCAGTTTCATACTTTAATGAATGCAAGCATATAATTTCATTATCATTGCAGATAGTACCATCAATCAAGGAGAAGTGGCCAAGTTTTTTAAGCAAGAACATCTATATTCAACAGGATAATGCAAGGACTCATATATCAAACACAGATACAGAGTTTCAAGAAGTTGCAAGTTCAGATGGATTCAACATCATGCTCACACAACAGCCAGCAAAATCCCCAGATTGCAATGCAAATGATCTGGGGTTTTTCTGTGCAATTCAATCCCTGCAACAGAGAAAGAATTGCAAGACTGCTGATGAATTGATAGCTGCTGTGTTGAGCAGTTTCAATGATTTGGAACCAATGACATTGAACAAAGTTTTCCTTTCACTACAAAGTGTTCTTGTAGAAATATTGAAGGCAAAAGGTACTAACAACTTCAAGCTACCACATATGCAAAAGGAAGCTCATATCAGACAGGGTACACTCCCTAGAAATCTAGAGGTACCAGAATATTTGGTGAGAGACACAATAGATTATTTGATTGGTGAAGAAAGCACTTAGGGAATTGAAAGCCTAATGGAAGCAATGGGAATCACTTTGCCACATGAAGGAGGGGGGGTACCAGATTTGAATGGTTAGAAGGTACAGGCAGTTTTTTTGTGCAGATTAATGCAAGTATAGTCTTTATTTTAGAATTGCATATGTCTTGTAATGCATTTTTTGAAGCAAACATGGCAAGCAAACATGTCATTTGTGAATGAACCTCAGAAGTTCTATTTAAAAAAGTTAGTATGCTCATCATTTGTGTATGCAGTTGCAACAAATAACACAGAGAAGACATGAGAGAACCACTCCAAACAGAGGAATATTATTGTCCTAACACTTTTAATGAGTCATCATCGCAGTTTTACATAACCCAAATTCCCACAACATTCAGTATCCAAGGGGCATCATCAAGCAAATAAATTCTAGGGACAAATTTAAGGAATCCATAGCCAATTCACAGATCAGACCAATTCACAGATCAAACCACATCACAACCAACAACATGAATCAGTTTCTGATCAAAAATTCATCCACATCATAATCAATTCAGCAAACCAGAAATCAACAAAGAACAGAGGAAAAAGAGTAGAAATCACCGATTTGACGGCATGCAAGCCAGTCAAAAATCCGGCAGCGGGAAAGGGTTCCCAGGGACAGTTTCTTCCTCCGTCGGCGCCGCCTCGAGGCTCCCTGCGGCAGAAACTCCGACCGTCATCCACTTCGGCAGAGTTCGGAACTTGAACCACGAACGGGGTAGGCGGCGATACTTTTTCGGGTCACCTCTGTCCACAGGGACGGGCAGCGCCGGAGGTGACGGTGGCGGCGGCGGATGAGGCTCAGATCTGGCCTTCTCAGGCGACGACTGTTCAGATCTGGGCTTCTCAGGCGACGACGCTTCCTCCGCCAGCTTCTGCCCCGTCGGCCGTCGAATATAGCTGTGAAGGCGGTGACGGATGGGTTTACGCTGCCGGCGGGTAAACCCTAGGGTTTCACGGAAAGGGGGAGGCGGCTGAGGGGAAACAAGAGGCTTTTCAGGCGAGATTTTAGCAAATTCCTCCAGCTTCGCACCCCCCCTACCGTGGTAGTAGATGGGATCTACGAAGTTCATGGAGGAAGCAAGAGAGAAGCGGTGAGTTCAGAGAGTAGAAGTCTCTAGAGAGAGAGCATAAGAATACCGACAATGGTGGGTGGGTAGGAGATTCTAGGGTTTTCATTCAGTTAGTGTTATGGGCTAGGGTAGGTGGGTAGTGATTAGGGTTTATTTTATTGGGTTTGGGTTTCTTTTAAATTGGGCCTAATTGGGTCTAATTTGGATTAAAGCTTAATTAAAGGTTGAAATGATGTGTTGAATTGATATAAAGTTATTGCTATTTTAGGAAAGGAGACTATTTCGTGAGACGGTTTTAGGAAAGGAGACTATTGATAGTGGACTCAACCAGCTTGTCAACAGTTTCTCTTCAAGGCTCGCTCAAGCCTCATCCAGCTCTCTGAAGAAAGAAGAAGAGATGCAAGGGAACATCAACTCCCTCCTCCAGTTTAAAGAGAAGATCAGCACTGACCTATCCTTAATCTCCAATGAGCAAGCCTCCCTCAATACCACTGTTCAACACTTAATTGATAATGCCGAAAAGGAGGAAGGGAAAGGCAAACGCACTGCTGCTAAAGCAAAAGGCAGGAGAAAAAGGTCACCCAACCTCCTATCACTCAATCAGAGCTGCTCCGCCTGTGACAGCTGTTCTCTCAACCTGCTGCCCAGAAGCTGTCTGAGCAAGAAGGGCACAGGGGGGTGAAGCCTCTCTTTAGAATGATGGCAGAAACTGATGCACAGAGCATTTCTCGAGATCAGAACATAGAGTAGGGACAAAGCTCGCGTCAGAAGCTTCAAGTCTTGAAGGGCAAGATCAAGCTGACAGAGAGACTGATTTGGCTACCGTGGAAGATCAGCCCTTGTGGACGAGTTCCTGAACCACATCTTAACACTATGGGCAGATGCTCGCAAGGTGACTCCAAAACGGCCTTTTCAATTGATCAGCACCCCGATTCATTAGATCCATGCAAAGTCGGGGAAGTCACGATCAATCCGCCTAAAATAGAGACCTTCCAACCTCCTACTGTCTGCGGCACTGATACTCCAGATATCGACCGGATCAATACTTTCATAAGGAATATCTCAGCTCAGTACGGTTGCAAGACCACAGGCTGTGATAAGTACAAGTCAATCCGTGACAGTATCTACGCAGCTATGGGATCTGTAAGCAAGGAGAAGATCGCTGAAGAGAGATTCAAGACTGTGAGGAAGTGACTTGATCGTTTTCACTCATTTGTTGTATCAACTTTGTAATCTGTGTACATCAATTCAGTTGATACCATAAATGAAAAATGATCATATTTTGTTCCTGATGACAAAATCTCATTGTCCAGGCCTCTGCATGTTATATTTTAAATTTCCTAACACTTTTTCTCATGCAACTGGCTGAACTTCAAACCTTGGTTATGTTTTTGGTAAAGTTCAAATCTTCTAAGTCAAGATGTAAAGTGTGGGTTTCAGCATTATCAAAAAGGGGGAAATTGTTGGGAACCTTTTCTCTCTTTGAACTAAGTTTTGATAATGCTATTAGAAACCACACTTAATAGATTTTAAGTGGAACAGACTGGTCTCCGTGTTTGGATCAGTCAAGCTTAATTCGGACAGGTTGCTATGTAAAGGTCAAGGTTGGTAGTGCAACCTTGTACTTATTCTACTCAAACCTGTCATAATGTTCCTTTATGTAATCTGTCTATGTAATCTGCTCTAACAATACTCGAAGATTTCTTGCGAAGATTACAGAAGACTGAAGACAGTTCGAGGTATAGGAAGCTTGACCTGCAAAGTCCAACCTGAGCTGTGGCTGAGGAACCTGTCCTCAACTCATCGTCTATAATTGTGTCAGTGTACGGTTCTGTACATCCTGACACATACAACGGCTCTATTACAAATGCTTCTCTATAAATACCTCAAGTCATTCCAGAAAGAAGGTACGGGAAACTCAAATTACAAGCTGAAACGCTGCAGAAATCTCAAGCTAAATATTCACACAATCAACACTCGAAATCACTAGAGCTTTCCCAAGTGTTGATCTTTGTAGATTTCTATTCTTTCTAGAATCTGTCTTACTAGAACACAATCCACACTCTCACTACCATCACTGTTGATATTCAGTGTAGTTGATAGAGTTGTATTCCAAACGGTGATAGCTTTTCACAGCTTTCCAGTTTGATTATTAGTGCTAGTTGTTTAGCATTAGTAAGATTGCATGTAGTTTGTATGTAAAGTTAGAAGAGACACGACTCAAGAATCGTGCTAGATTCAGTCTGAAGAGAGACTTGAATTTGGACTGGAACCTCCACCAGTGTTAAAAGGAGCGAAAAATCTCAAGTTAAGGGATTACAGATTCGACGGGATCTGGCGTGGACGTAGGAGCTGTTTACTCCGAACCACGATAAAAATTCCTCGTGTTTTTCTCGCTATTTATTCTTCCATCTTTATTTACACAGTTTGCACTGTTCACAACCTGCACCATTGCAACCTGTCTTGCATAAATCGTTGATGAACTGAAGTCTTTCTAAAAACTGCTTTGAAAACTGTTAGCCAACCTTTCCACCAAACTTCCGCACGCAGGTTAGTTTTGCAAGCTCAGCAGTTCACTGTTTGAGCTGGAAAAACTAAACTGCTCTGATAAACTGAAGTGACGACTCAGTAAGATCAAATTATTTTGAAAAGTTAAAACTGTTGGCAAATTGGTGTATCCCCCCCATATACACCAATATCTATTTATCGGGACCTACAAGATATTTGGTCATAATGTGTTCTACGGAGTACTATACTCTAAACATTAGTATGTAGATGATAACAACTTAACACAAAATATAATTAGAGGAAATGTCATTTTTAGACACTCTTGGATAGTCTTTTAAATTTTTATCACTACGATAAAAAATTAACTAATCTACCCAAGTTCAAGTAGATACCCCAAAATACCCCAAATATATATACCTCAAAACCCTCTCTCACAAAACCCTCTATTTTATCTCTCCCTCTCATGCATTTTGAAGAGATAAAGCAGCCGAAGAAGACAGCGAAATCACCCTCTCCTTCTTTGCGTTTCACCGGTGTTTATCTCTTTGCCACTGCCGCCGTTGACGGTACCTCCATGGCTGCTACCCGCTCGAAGAGGAAGTGCATGAAGCCACACGCCGGCAAACACAGTCGAACTGCTGAAGAACAACCCAATGACATCGCCGTTGAGGTTTGTATCTTTAAGTCATTTATTTATTTGATTTTGATGTTGATTTGTGAGTCGTGATTACTGATTTGTGTTGTTAGGTCTTTGTTTGCTGATTTGTGCTTGATTTCTAGATCTACATTTCTAAAAATAAGAAATAATACCCTTCACGCTTGGAGATGGTAGGATTCATGTTCTAGACATCGATTTACTTGATTCTAGTGGTGAATTGTGGGTCTTTATTTGTTGATTTACGGATTTGTGATTGATTTCTGGTGAATAAATTTAGAAAAACCAGAAATTTTGCAATCAAGCTTGGAGTTGGTACGGAATATGTTTTGTGTTTTTTATGTGGGGTTGGTACGAAATATGTTTTCTATTGATTATATTTAGAAAAATAAAGAAATCGTACCATTACGCTTTGGTAGTTAGGTAATATGTTTAGTGATAGGATTTGGTAGAAAAATAATAGAATACACATGTTTAATTGAGAAATGGTTTAGGGTTTGGTTCTAAGTTTGGTTCGAAGTTAGTAAATTTAGTTTTGTTTTTTTGTTTTGTTTTGTTTTTTTTTTTTTTTTTTTTTTGCTTTTTTAACTGTAAAGAATCCATTTTTTTCATTTTTACAAACATTAAGGAGGTACGAATTTAACATTATTCATACAATGTATCACCTCATATAAGTTGGTTTCTTGACATTATAAGTACGATTTGACATTTTCATACATGAAGATTTTGATGATTTCAATTACATACTTGCAAAAGTTTGATTTTTTCTCGTTTTTCTGTTGTTTTTTATGATAAATAGATTGTAAGAATTCGTAGTTCTTGATATATTATAGGTGATCGTAATTCGTAATTCATTTTTCTGTTGTTTTCTAGTAATTCGTAATATGTCATAGGTAAATGGTATGAATTAACTCACATTCGTACGAATAACTTCATACACACTTATGCAATTCGTACTATATTACATGTAATAGGTACGAATTTACATGTATTCGTACCAATAACTATATAATAATTATGTAAATGTAAAATTTTACTCAATTTTTGTACGAATTTTACATTTCGTACATTGTTAAAGCAGCAAGAGAAAATGTTTCAACAAGCACACTTTGCATATTATACTAAAGATAATAATTAAAAATATGGTTTTAATTTCACAATTTTGTACCTACATTACAATCACGCATGAATGAAATATAATACGAATTTCATAAATTTGGATAGTTTGTTTTATGTACTTGTTTGTTTTCAATCACTTTAAGTTTGTAACTAAAAATTATTTCTTTATGGCACGAATTGCAATTGTTGGTACGATTTTCACATTTCATACTAAAAATCATGTTCGTACCACAATTGGAGTTGTTTAGTGCATTTGAATCTTGAATGAATATGATATTATTGTAAGTTTTGTACGAATTTCACATTTGAGGTTTCTACTAATAACCATATACTTAATTATATAATGATAAATTTTTTGACCGATTCTTTATGGCACGAATTCCAATCGTTGGTACGAATTTCATATTTCGTACCTATACAGAGGCAGCAAGAGCAAATATTTCCAAACAAACACATATTGCACATATTACAAAAAATAGCAATTCAAATTATGGTACGAATTGCACAAATTTGTACCTCCTTATTGTTCGTAAAAAATATAAATTGAGTATTTTCTTACAGTTAAAAAAAAAAAAAACAAAAACAAAAAAAAAAGGAAATAAAAAAGAAGAAAAAAAAATGGAATCTGCAAAGAGACAAAAATAAAAGGAGAAAGTAGGTGGGGAGAGAGAAAGTTGTCATAAGGGAGAAAAAGATATCATATGGGTATTTTTGGGCATTGATTTGAAATTTTTGGATTTTAACTTTATATAGAGTACATAGTGATAAATATTGTAATAACTATTATAAAAAAGTCACTGCCTCATATAATTATATTGTTGATTACGATTTAATCTGGTTTACATTGTTTGAAAAACAAAATCTAAGCCAAAATTATAATTTGTTAAAAATGCTAAGTGATTGTATTTTTTTTTTAAACCACAAATCACACCGCGTAGTGGAAATTTTGAAGAAAATTTCTACATTTTCCCCTTACTGCAAAGATAAGAAGACATACAATAGCCCTTTACTTAAAAAAAAAAAAAAAAACAGAACAAAAAAAAAAAAGAAAAGAAAAATCTATTTCTATATATAATATAAAAACTTTTCTTCACCTTTCAAAAATTTCATTTCCTTTTTCCCTCTTCTTTTGCGCCGCCGCTTCAGTCTTCCCTGTCCTCCTTCAATTTTCTTTTCTTACAACTTGCAAACAATATTTGCTTATGAAACTTGAGAGACGTGGAATCAACTCGAATTTTGCAAGATAACAAGGTATGGTATGTTCACTGTATGTTCGGAAAACTGAAAAAAAATGGGGGAAATAACGAAAAACCATTCGACGTTCTTGCGGAAAAAACGCAAGTATTCTGTTCATTCTTCAAAATTTTGTTCCTTTCTCGTTATAATTAACTTTATTATTCTTGGTTGTTAATATATGTGTTTTTTTTTTCTTTTTTTTCCCCCCAGTAATTTTTGTTATGTCAGTTGCTTGCTTATGTCTTTTCTTTTTGTTGATTTTCGAATTTATTTTGTTTATATTGAGCTGAATTGCTTACTATGTTAAGTAAGGGAACGCACATCATCTGTTTGTCGAAATGTCGCAATGAGCGTCCGAAGATGTTTGCGATTTAGTGAGATTTCACTTGTTGTTCTTGGTTAAGTATCTTGGGAGCATTGCATCTAGTCGTTCCTTGTAATGGAGAACGGGAAAAGGATCGGATCCAAGGGTGGCGAAATCCCATTGCCCGAAGCCATGATTCAACATATACAATCTTTTCTGTGTGGATTAGAAGCTGCTCGAACGACAATCCTATCCAAATCTTGGTACAAGGCCTGGTTAACCCGTCCGGTTCTCAATGTACATAATTATGATTTTTCTAATATTCGAGATTCGTCGGATGTGTTTGAGGAATTCTCGACCAAGACAATGCAAAGGTACCAACACTTGGGTCTGAAGATTGAGAGATTGAGGCTATGTATCCGCCCTTGGTATGATTCAAGGGATGTGATTATTGCTCATGAATTGATTGTCAGTGCCATGAAAGTTGGAGCTACAGATGTTGAACTTGAATTACCCGAATCCACTTTGCCACAGGAGGTGCTTGGTTCCCAATCCCTCCTCAGGTTGTATGCACGTTACTGCAACGTTGATGGAAACTATGTAAGTTGTTCAAGGCTTAAGTCTCTCACTTTAGAGAATGTCGTAGTCACAAGTGATGATGTGTTTAAGAGTATAATTTCGTGTTGCATTTCCCTCGAGGAACTGTCATTGTCTCAGTGCACTGGCATAGTATTCAGCCGGGTAAATATGTCTGAGCTTCACAAGCTTAGGTGTCTATATCTGCATGGCTTGGATGTTGATAGCATGTTTTTCACCGAATTCGCATCTAGATTTCCTTGCTTGAAAGATTTGAGCATTCATTTCTGCTTTGGAAGCAGTAATATACAGATTGCAGGCACTTCACTCGAAACCATAAGCTTTATGATGTTTAAGGAATCATGGAAATGCAGGGCCAGGTTTGATGTCCCAAATATTCGTAAGTTTACTTATTCGGGTTTTGGTTTACCGCCCCTTTTTATTAAAGGAGGATCAAGGGAATGGGAGCTTGATATATCTATACATTGCGATCGTTTTCATAAGACTTCATGGTTCTTAAACTTGAAAAAGTTATTGGCTAGGTTTAAACTATCAAGAATCTCTCTCCTTTTCACTCTTGAGTGCAGAGAGCGTGGGAGGTCTGAGCATGAGGTTGATGTTGAAGTTATGGCAAAACCTGTCATGGTGGATAATTTGACGATCGATGCACCACCTACGTTTTGTTCTGCTCTTATGGTTTGTTTATTTGGGATTGTTCGCCCCAAGTTCATAACACATTCTTGGCAGCTTATTGCTAAGTGCTATCATGTTTGGAGTGATGACGTCAAGAAACAGTGCATTGATATCTTTTACAAGAGACTGATGCAACAAGTCATCACTCCGAATTGCGGAATTCCAGACCGCAATATGTTTGGGAAATTTGAACTTAAGAAAGTGAATGTGGAAGTCTATGAAATGTTTGATACAGAGTGGCGGCCATTTCTATTGAACAAGCCTCTAGATCCTTCAGAGATTACAGTAAACGAACGGAAGATTCGGTTTGAATTGATATGGGATTAATTCCCATGCAACGTGATCGTAACTTCTCTAAGAGTAGCATCTGCCGTATCTTTGATCACGAGTATGACTTGTTTCAAATTGACTACTTTGATGTATCTTTCTTTCTTGTTATGTTTTGTTACTTGATTAGTTGAGTAAAAATGCTTCTTGCTTTTGTTTTCTTAAACTCATGGTTTGCAGTAATTGTAATGGTTTGGTTTGTTTCTAGGCTGAGTATAATCTGCAACTGAAAATCAGTCTTACCCGAAGCTATATATGAGTTTCTTGTTGGTTCGGTTCAGTCCACAAAGCTTTTCGGTTTTATTTCCACAGATCGGCTTGAAGAATAAAATGAAGAATTGAGTTGGGTTCAACCTTCTTGAAAGCTGGTTGTTATGATTTTGTCTCATTTCCTGTATTGCTGTTCAAATATCTGAGTTGTTTTGTGGTAGTCTTGGTGTTATGATCGAAACACATAGGAGAGAAGCTTGATGTGAGAAATTCTTGACTGAATTAATTGGCAAAAGAGGAAGAACTGTTATGATGGATTTCTTATATTAATCGTTAATTGGGTGTTTGTACTGATCTAGAAGATAAATTCAAATATGGATACTACATTTGTCTTCCATTTACTGATCCTGTTAACTTTTTAGATGTTTTTGGAGCTTTGTTATGATGAATTTTAAATTGAATTTTTTGAGATTAGTTTTTTTACACGATACTATAACACTCGTAGTATCTTGTAAAAAAAACTAAACTCTAAAAATTTAATTTTAAATCCATCATCACAAAGCTTTAAAATTATCTAAAAATCAACAAGGTCACTAAATAGAGGATAGATTGAGTATATGCTAAATTACTGCATAAAATGAGGAAGTAGAGTTGGTTTGCCGTAACATTGCTCTACTAGGGTAGCATTTATAATGTAGTTGTATTTATTTTAAATGTTTAAGCGTAAATTTTTCATTGTAATAAAAAAGAGTCGATAGAGGTTAGAATTTATTAGGCATTTGTATTCGTGTTCGTTGTAAAAAAGATAAAAGAGAAAAGTAAGATTAGAGTTTGTTAGGTATTTGTATCGTCTTGAATATCAAGTTGCCAATTTGTTCGTTTTGAATAGAAATCAATGTATAAATCGTATTTTTTTTATATCTAAATTGTAGATATGGATGTACAGATATATATAGATAAAATCAACTCGGTGATACATTAGAAAAATAAAAATATAATATTAATCTTATAGTTTGATCATTGACAATCTGATACTAACAATTTAAACCTCATTATGTTAGGCAAGAGACTGGGGGCTCAAGTCACATTGAAAGAAAAATGAGGAACTATTTATTCTTCTTAAAAAAAATGTTGCTATCTTGGGCTCATTAGTCTAGCACACTTATAATTAAAAATATAAATAATCACACAAACGGACAAACCCTTCCAATGAAAAAAATCAGACGTGTTGTTGGCGTGGGCCGGGGTTTCAGTTTCAGAGTCTAGAAAATAAGAATAAAAAAGTTGGAAACAGAGGCGACGATTTTATTGTAAAAAATAAAAATAAAAGAACTGCAATTGCAAGTAGAAAATCTGGATTAATTTGAAGGTAATATATGGTAATTATTTTTATTTTTGATTCTAATGAGTAGACCGATTGAATGATGGGATTCTTATTGTGGTAGGAGTAGAAATCGTTAATTGGCGTGGCTATAAATAAATAGTTCTCCTTTAGGAAACCCCTAGCTAGGGTTTAATTTCGTTTCTTTCTCCAGCATAGGAATTCTTTTACGCTACAATTTCTTTGTACTGTTGGTTTCTTCAACATGAAGAAAGTCTCGAGAATCGAAGTCCCATTGCCGAAAGAAGTGATTCAACACATACAATCTTGCATGAGCGGAAAAGAGGCCGCTCGATCCACTATCCTCTCCAAATCATGGCACGCCGCCTGGTTAACCCGCCCATCCATCGATATAGACGAAGGCGGCTTCCGTAGTCGTTATCGAGGACGGTCGGACGTGTTTACGAAATTTTCGAACAAGACGATGCAGAGGTACCGAGACTCGAGCCTGAAGATTGAGAGCTTCAGGCTACATATCTACATCAATTTTCTTGGTCACAAAAGTGATGATATATCCCGTAACTTGATTGTCAGCGCCATGGAAACTGGAGCTATTGATCTCATACTGGAGTTTCCGTGGTTTTCGTGGACATCATCATCGTTCACATTGCTGAAAGAGGTACTTGGATCCAAAACCCTCCTCAGATTATCTGTTTCTCGATGTAAAATTGATGGAGAGTACGCAATAAGCTGCTCAAGGCTTAAATCTCTCAATTTGAACGAAGTTAGAATCATAAACACTGACAAGTATTATAGTTTCATGCAGCGATTCGCTCGAGGAACTCTCACTGTCTTTCTTAGAAGACGTGATATTGCAAAGGTTTACATAACATTTCATGGTTCCTCGACCTGAAAAGGTTGTTGACAAAATTTATAAGGCCATCGGGTTCGGGTATAGTCTCTCTTTATATAAAGCTTCATGATTGTAGGTCATGTTTGAGTTCTAAGAATGAGGATGGTACTGATGAAGCTGTAGCAGGGCCTCTTATAGTGGTGGAGAATTTGACGATCGATGCAGAACTTAATCGAATTCAGAAAATTGGGAGAATTTTTTTTTTATTATTGATAAACTTGCAAAAAAAGAAAAGTTACAGCTCATACACTTGTATAGCTAGCTAAGATAACTAACTAAGAGTCCACGTGGATCTATCAACTACTCAACTTAAAACTGTAAAAACGTAACAAGACTAAGACGCACTTCTTCCTACTTTCTATTCTTCTTCCATTATCTTCATGCTTCAGCTGCAACAATACTTCAGCTGCAACAAGTTTGTTACTCCCCCTCAAGATGGGAATTGTACAAGTTGTAGAATCCCATCTTGCGCAATATCCTACTAAACAACAATGGCGGCAATGCCTTTGTGAAAACATCTGCTAGCTGAGTTTCCCCTTTGATGTGAATTCGCTTGATGATCCCTTGCACATATTTCTGTCTAATGAAGTGACAATCTATCTCGATATGTTTAGTTCTTTCATGAAATGCTGAATTAGAAGTGATATATACCGCAGCCTTATTATCACAGTAGAGTGGAACTGGTATGTTTTGTTGAATGCCAAAGTCTTGCAGCAATTGTTTAAGCCAAACTATTTCACAAGTAGCTTGTGACATAGCTCTATACTCCGCTTCCGCTGAAGATCTTGACACCTCTTCCTCTTTCTTGGACCTCCAAGACAACATAGAATCTCCCAAAAAGGTGCAAAAACTGGTCACTGATCTTCTAGAATCAACACAAGATGCCCAGTCTGCATCAAAAAACACACTCAGCTCCAAGTTAGATGAAGAAGAGAATAGCAAACCTCTCCCAACTGTTCCTTTAATGTATCTCAAGATTCTCTGAGCTGCTGCCATATGCTGAGTGTGGGGCTTTGAAACATACTAACTTAGCTTGTGTACAGCATTGACGGAACTCATGTGGGTGCATGGGGATGCAATTGCACCCCCAATTTTATTTTTTTTTACTATATATATATATAAATATTAAAAACTATAAAAATATTAAGAGTTATATATATACACATATTTATGATTATATTTCTTCATCAAGAGCCCAAATACTAACTAAACCCATCAACCAATATAGCCCATTACTTAAGCCCAAATAAAAAACATGTAAAAAAGAAAAGAGTAAAGAAGTAGCAACGGTTGTTTCTACATCAAAAATAAAACAGAGTGTTGATTCTTCCGGTTACTACTGCAAGTGTTGAAAGAGTATTTTCCGGAATGACTTATATCAAGAATAAGTTGAGAAATAAACTAGGAGATCAATTTTTGAATGATTGTTTGGTCACTTACATCGAAAAGGACGTATTTCTTCAAGTTTCCGAAGACGAGGTTATAAATCGCTTTCAAGAAATAAAGACTCGTCGAAAGTTAGATTAGATAACTATGTTTTTTTATTTTTATTTGAAGTGTATATGACATTATGCTATTTTAATATGAAGGACTTTTTTATTTTCGTAATTATGTAAATTTTTCGCACCCCCAAATCGAAAATCCTGCCTCCGCCACTAGTGTACAGCAAAAGTCAAGTAAGGTCTGGTAATACAAAGATACAATAATCTTCCAATTAGCCTTCTAAATTCCTTTTGATCACACAGTTCAGAGCCATTTTCTTCTTGTTGTGGCTTGTAATTAGTCACCATTGGTGTTCTTTGTGGCTTGCAGCCCAGCATTCCAGTATCCTGCAGTAAATCCAAAGCATATTTCCTTTGGTACAGATAAATTCCCTTCTTACTTCTAGTTATTTCCAGTCCAAGGAAATACTTGGGAGTTCCTAAGTCCTTGTACTTGAAATGCTCACCTAGATACTTCTTGAAAGCTGCAACCAGTTCAGAATCATTGCTTGCTAATAGCATGTCATACACATATATAATCACTCCTAGGAGACTCTCACCATCATGTTTCAAGAAAAGTGAATGATATGCACTTGATTGCTGCAGTCCAAAGCCTATAAGAACACTAGAAAACTTAAGATACCACTGCCTAGAAGCTTGCCTTAAGCCATAATGTGATTTATTTAGCTTGTAGACTAAACCAGCAGTAGATGCATACTCTCCCTGAGTTGCCAACCCCTGTGGACAACACCATGTAGATATCCTCAGAAAGATCACCATATAAAAAGGCATTATTTATGTCCAAATGATATAAGGACCAACCCTTTGCAGCAGATAAAGTAAGCATAAACTTGACATAAACTAACTTAGCTATTGGGGAAAAGGTATCTAAGTAGTCAATGCCAGCTTGTTGAGTAAAACCCTTAGCTACCAAACGTGCTTTGTACCTTTCTATTGAACCATCTGCAGCAAACTTCACTCTATATACCCATCTACAGCCAATGGGATTTTTACCAGGGGGAAGAGAAACTAGTGACCATGTGTTGTTATTAATGAGGGCATCAAGTTCATCTTTCATAACAGCTTGCCATTCTGGGTACAAAGATGCTTGTTTAAAAGTATGAGGTTCAGGAACTACTGTGATGGCAGAAACAAAGGAGGAATATCTAGGAGAAAGTTGAGTGGAAGAGGCAAAGAGATGAATTGGGTAAATAGTAGAGATGACAGAACCACACAAATATTCCTACAAGTGTGCAGGTTGTTTATGAGTCCTACCACTTCTGGTTAGAGAAGGGCTAGGAGAGGGTGAGGAGCATGGTGGGATGGAAGATGGTATGGAAGCAGAAGGAAAAGAAGCTGAAGGTATGGTGAGAGGGAAATCAGAAGAGGATGGATTGATAGAAGAGAAAGGAAAAATAGTTTCATGAAAGACTACATGTCTACTGATGTTGATGGTATTTGTGTCAAGATCAAGTAACTTGTATCCTTTATAACTAGCAGGATACCCAAGAAAAACACACTTGCGAGCTGTAGGAGAAAATTTGGTTTTGTTTCTATCAGAGTAGAAGCAAAACACAGACAACCAAATACTCTAAGGTGGGAATAAGAAGGTTTCTTATGAAACAAAGCCTCAAAAGGTGTAAGAGTGGGATTGGAAAAAGCAGAAGTAGGGAGCTTGTTAATAAGATATGAAGTAGTTAAGATACAATCACCCCAATAATCCAAAGGAATATGAGATTGAAAGTAGAGACTACGGGCTACATTGAGAAGGTGTTGATGTTTGCGTTCAACCCTTGCATTTTGTTGGAGTGTTTCGACACAAGAATGTTGATAGGTACCATAGGAATCAAATAAGGAAGACAACTGAAATTCACTACCATTATCACACCGAAGAGATTTGATTTTAAGACCAAACTGGGTATGAACTTGATTGAAAAAGGTAGGCAAAATGGTAAAAACTTCAGACTTGGCACACATGAGATAAGTCCAAACATATCTAGAATGATCATCAACAATTGTAAGAAAGTATTTATGACCTTGAGTGGTACAAGGTGTAAATGGACCCCAAACATTACAATGCACTAGATCAAAGATATTAGAGGCATGAGAAGATGAAACAGGAAAGGAAAGCTTCTTTTGCTTAGCAAGTGGACAAACAGTACATAGTTTGTGTTCAGTAAATGTAAGAGGTACAGAACTGGACATTGTCTTGTGTTTATCAAATGAAAGATGTCCTAATCTGGAATGCCAAGTGTTTATAGTAACAATTGAGTTTATTACATGAGAAGAAATAAACTGAGAGGAATCTAGAACATATAGATTTCCTAGTCTATGACCCTTCCCAATCATCTTGCCAAGCAAAGGATCCTGAAAAAGACAAGAAGTTGAAGTAAATTGCATTGTGCAAGAAGTAGAAGATATGAGAGAGCTAAGTGAAAGGAGGTTATAGGAAAAAGAGGGAACAAAGAGAACAGAAGTTAAGACAAGATCAGGACCAAGCTGAACTGTTCCAGTTTTGAGAATGGGGGTTCTATGGTTGTTAGGCAGAGTTACAAAGGCATCCTTAAGAGTATGTGAGTCCTTAAACAAGGAAAGATGGCAACAAACATGGTGAGTAGCACTAGTGTCAACTAACCATGCAGATGAAAGAATGGAAGATGGAGATTTAAGAAAAGAAGAGACAGAAAATATACCACTGAAGTTTATGTTAGGGTCTGGAATAGAGTGAGAAGAAGAAGTATTTGGCTGAGACTGTTGTGAAGAAGAACTTGAGCCAACATTCATTTGTTGTTGAAGGAAAGATATCAGTTGAGAACACTGGTTTGTAGTAAGAGAGACAACCGCAACACCAGAACCATTAACTGGATCCTCAAGTTGTCTTACATGATTAACAAATCTTGAATAGAAACTAGAAGAATCACCTCTCCCTCGGCCTCTACCAAAGCTAGGAGGAAACCATGGAGCTGAAAGCACTTATTAACTGTGTGATTAGTCTTACCACAGTGAGAGCACATAAATCTATCACGCGGTTTCTAGAAATTTGTAGGAGTAGCATTCAAAGAATAACCAACAAATTCACTAATAGGAGCTGGAGAATGATGAGTGGGTGGTAAACGAATAGAGCGTTGACGTTCCTTTTGTAAAACCAAAGAAAAAACCTTAGTGAATGAAGGAAAATGATCCAAAATGAGAACATGAGATCTAAGAGAAGTGTAAGAATCATTCAATCCCATGATAAAATGCATACAAAACTCTTTATGCTGAAACTCTGTCCATTTGTGAGAACTATTGCCACGACATCCACCACAGTCACACCAACAAACAGGCTGCAAATTAATAAATTCATCCCAAAGAATACACAGACTAGTATAATAAGAATTCACATCATTAGATCCCTGTTTCAAAGCAAAGAGCTCTTGCTTCAATTGAAAAATACGCGCATCATTACCTTGAGAAAATCTATCCTTCAGATCTGACCATATTTGAAAAGCAGTATTCAAGTAAAGGAGACTCGATTTGATCTGAGGAACAGTTGAATTTCGAAGCCAAGGCACAACCATACTGTTACAACGAATCTAAACATTCAACATATCGGCATTCTCAGGTCGATTATCAGGTCTAGGAATAGATCTATCAATTAATCCAACTTTGTTCTTAGCTAGCAATGCGGTATGCATAGATTTGCTCCAGTTTAAGTAATTCGATCCATTCAATAGGTCAGTAACAAGAACAACACCTGGATTATCGTTCGGGTGAAGATAAAGAGGATGAGATGGTTCGTCCGGTGGAAATCCGCCAGAGACTTTGCCGTGATTGTTACGTACCATGATTGAAGAATAGGAATAGAGAAGAAAATCAACAGAGAGGAGCAGCGGAAATGCTCGTGGCTCGTGATACCATAATTGAATTCAGAGAATTGGGAGAATTTTTTTTTATTATTGATAAACTTGCTGAAAAAGAAAAGTTACAGCTCAGACACTTATATAGCTAGCTAAGATAACTAACTAAGAGTCCACGTGGACCTATCAACTACTCAACTTAAAAACTGTAAAAACGTAACAAGACTAAAACACGCTTCTTCCTACTTTCTATTCTTCTTTCCATTATCTTCATGCTTCAGCTGCAACAATACTTCAGCTGCAACAAGTTTGTTAGAACTATCTTCATTCGCTTGTGCTCTTCTGATTCATTTGCTTAGGATTTGTCGCCCAAAGTTCGTAACTTGTCTTGCTTATAAGAACGATACCCTTGATTTTGCTTGCAAGGGATTGTGATACAAATCGAACTACTTCGAGCGAGTTCAAACTCCAAAGAAAAGAGAAGAATGAAGAAACAAAACCACAAGGGTTTCCAATCTGATAATTCTAGTTCATGATAAAATTCTCAATACATCATTTGCTCCCTTTTAACTAAAGGAACAACCATAAAATACTCGAGTTTTGGCCTAATATAATTAATGGGCTTAACAAATAGCCCAAATAACCAAACTAAACTAAACTAGACCATTAAATAATATTAAATAATAAATAAGAGTACTAATAATTAAACTACTACTTTAAGCTAATTATAAGCTTCAAGGTTGTATCAACTCTTCCCTCCTCAAAAACCACCTTGTCCTCAAGGTGGATATTCAAAAACTCTTTATATACTACTTCGCGTGCATAAAGTGTTAAAATAGCGCCCCTTCTTCGAACCACTATGGAAGAGATACCACCAACAAATGTACTCTTCTCCTCGAGTACAAGTGTGACACATCATGGGAAATCTTTGCTAAACTCAGTATCAAGGGGCCTAATTCTTCCATTCCTAATAGTCTCAAATCACAGCATAGAATTAGTGGCACTCACGTCCATGTTGCAGCCAAATTCACATGTAATAACTTCAACAAATTCTGTTTTGAACTTAGAACCAACCACTGCTTCCGTATTCCCAACAAACACATTTTCAACAGCTTTTGTTTCCACATAATCAAGCAGTGAATCATTCTCAACAATCTCTATTGCTTCATTAGAATCAACTAAATCATCAACCTCCTTAGCTTTTGTTTCCAATTCAGAACACTTCAATTCATTACCTTCCTTATTCATCACAAGCTTCAAACCTTCTACTCCAAATTCAAATTTTGATTCAAAACGAAACTTTACCATTTGCAAGAAGCTGCTCCAACTCATTAATAAGCAATTCGTCTCAAGCCACAGAAACCACGCCAATGCTTTGCCCTCCAAGTGATAAAACACTAATGAAAGTCGTTGCTCATCAGAGAGATTGTGAAGAGTGAAACATTTGTCTATTCGAGACATCCACTCATAAGCATTTTCATCTTCTCCACCAAACTTAAGAGAGTTTAATGTTGTGAAAGATCTAGCTCTCTCCTCTAGAACTCTAAACATTTTGAAGCAATCTCAGCAAACTAAAAACACAAGCCTGCTGCACTGTGACAACCCCAACTATTTTTTTTCCTTTTTTAATAGCAAAATCAATCAACTTGTATACTCACGCCTTTGCCCCTGCAAAATCAAATTTTCCAAAAAGAAGGCTCCAATTCCTGTTTGTTGAGAGTTCTCCACGTAACAAAGCAAGCAAGGCACAACTTTGTTTTTTTTTTTTTTTGTTGAACTTTTCTCCTTTCAAGAGGTGCTCTGCCCCCAACCCAGACCTAACTTAAAAGACAAAATGTGATTCCCTGTGTTCTTATCCTAAATCAGCCATAGCAGCATATTTTCTCACGCACTTAAATTCCTCAATTAAACTCAGACACAAAAACCACAACCAAGCAGTTACGACAATTGGAAATCGCAATAATCAACATATAACAATTGTTAAACCCAATTATCCAATACTCTCAATTCAATTCTTCAACCAGAATGCAGAATATCCCCACCAACAAGCCAACTCAGAGCAAATTTATCACTGATGGAATACCCGAACACTTCACTCTCTCTCCTATTTTTTATTTTTTTTTTATTTTATAATAAATTTTAAATAATGATAAAAGTAAAGGATAAGATTTGATACCTGATAGGATATGGCCTAGCTACTAGGCCCAAGCCTCAAGCTCAATATAATTGGGCACCGACAGTAAAGCTCGGCCAACGCAGCTCGGCCCAGTCAGCTTCAACCTACTTCAAAGAGACTTCTACACCAAGACAACTCCTACATCGACTACAATTCAAGCTCCAAGAGATATAGAAGCTCGGTGTTTATCCAATAAAGGAGGAGATCAAGCCAAAAGAGTCCAAATAGGAGAAGAATTCGTATTATAGTCGAACTCCATGTAACTATCTATAAATAGGGGCTTAGAATAGATTGAGGGGAAAAAACAATCTTGTAAAAGCTACACACGCATATAGCAATAAAGATCCATACTCTTTCCGTCCGTGGACGTAGATCTATTCCAATAGATCAAACCACGTAAATCCCTTCGTGTCCTTTTACTTTCGTGTTCATTAATTCCTTGTCTACGTGCATTAATTACCTTACGAAAATAAGTTCGATCACTGGCGCCGTCTGTGGCAAATAAAAAATTTGTGATTTTTGAACAAAAGTTAGGTAAACTACAGCCATGACAGGAAGACCAACACGATCAAACGCCGCCGCTGCTGCCACCGCCAACAAGGAAAAGAAGATTCAGCAAACCGGACAAGACCGGCAGCAAATCCCCAAAGGTGAGGCAAGCCAAGCGCAAGATCTGAACCCGGCAACACGCCGGCGACCCGGGAAGGAACACACGACAAGGCCAAACTCCGCATGGACATGTTGAGCACATGCCGTTGGATGAGCAAGGCAATCCCATTTATCCGGAAAGAGAAGGCCACAATGACAGCCAGGAAGAGGGCGATCTCAAATTCAACCGAACGAATTTGACGGAGTATCTTGCGCATAATAAGCAAGATTTCCTCCAATTCGCAAAATAACAAAAAGCTCAGAGCCAAGCTGGGGAAAGAGATCAACCCCGCGCAACGAGGGAAAGCACGAAGCTACATCTAGATCACGGCAGTGGCAAAAGTCCCAAAGTGTCAATCATCGACGCACAGGACGTAACGCCACGTCTAAGGAGGTTCGATGATGAACGCCGGGAAGATTACAATCGACTCTCGCCCCGGTGTAACATCACCCCACCTCGTCGCGATGCCATGCCGCCTCGGCGCGACACCATCTCACCTCGGCGCGACACCGTCTTACCTCGGCACATTGAGGATAATTACCTCGCACTTCGGAGCCATGATGGATCATAGCAGATCGGTTCGCAAGAGCCGACGAATCTGACAGGCAAAAGCGCGAAGCTGACAAGGCCGAACCTTCGGATCGGAAGAAGGATCGGAATGACCGAGGCTAAAGTCGGCAAGTGCCTTCGACAGGCTCCAGCATACACCCTTGGAATCCAGGCTCGGACCTCGGCAAAACCAGGAACGAAGCCAACTCACTCCATTGACGAGGCCGAAGCCAACTCACACCGATATGTTCGAGAAGCCTCAGCCCATGTCAAGTGGAAGGGAGAAGCGCCGATCCAAGGAGTACTGTCGCTTCCATGAGGATTACGGGTGTGATATTGAGGAATGCAGAAAGTTTGTTGCGGTCATAGAGCAATTGGTGCGCGATAGCACCCTCAAGAGGTACCAAAGTCGCGGCCGACGTTCTGACCAGTACGAAGCCCACACTCGAGGCAAAGCACAATAAAGATGATGAAGTCCTCTCAAGGCCTACGCGACGAAGTCCTCTTAAGGCCTAGGCGACGTCCTCTTAAGGCCGAGGCCGACCGAAGTCCCTTGAAGTCAAACTCCTAAGTACTGACGAAGCCGAGGAGACAGGTCCACTCTCAAAGCTGAGGCCCGAAGTCCTCAAACGGACGAGCCCTCATATAAGAGCCCTACAAAGGACGTGGCCATCACCTTTTACGATAAGGTAAGCACGCTATCAAAGGCCAAGACCTAGCATACTTCCTAGTAGAATCCAAATTCACATAAACACCGAAGCCATCTGAGCCCCCCTCGAAAAGCACCGAAGCCGAACCCGCAAAAGAACCATCTAAAGATTGTTGAAAAGTATACGTGGACGCGACTTCGAGGAAATCGTGAAGCAGGGCAGGCATCATACTCCTCAGCCCAGACGGACAGGAGACAACCTATACACTTCAGTTCGACTTCCCTACAACAAACAACGAAGTGGAGTACGAAGCTTTAATCGTCAAACTTTGCCTAGCTCAAGGTCTCCAGATATGAGTTGTACAAGTTTACAGCGACTCTCAAGTCATAGTGAGCCACATGTTAGGAGGTCACGAAGCTAAAGGCGACAGGATACCTCCACAAAGCCAAGAACCTACAATAATACTTCTCATATTTTTAGTTGGTTCACATCCCAAGGGGGCAGAATAGCGGAGCAGATGCACTAAGAAAATTAGCCTCGTCATCCACAAGCCCTCCTGTGGAAGAAGTCAAACACCGAAGTATTGACGAAGCCGAAGCAAGCCTAGTAACTCCATTAGGCAAAGCTCTTGGCCAACTCCAGTTCCCATCATAGCCATCGACTACATCAAATGGGTGGAAGCCGAACCCTTGGCAGAAATCACGAGCAAAAACGCCCTCAGCTTCGTATGGAAGAACATAGTATGCCGCTTCGGCATACCCCATCCTCGTCTCGAAAAATGGGACACAATTCACGGACAGAACATTCAGAGAATGGAGTGAAGGGCTTCATATCCAGCAGAAGTTCACTTCGGTAGCTCATCCTCAAGCGAATGGCCAAACCGAAGTTACGAACTGAACTATTGTCAGGGGACTTAAAGCTCGCTTCGATAAAGCCAAAGGAGATTGGGTAGCGAACTTACCCCAAGTTATAGTCATACCACACAACTCCCCAGACCTCGAACGGTGAAACACCCTATAATTTGGTGTATAAATCCGAAGCAGTGATCCCGGTAGAGATCGGCCTGCCGAGCCCGCGCACTCTCAACTTCACAGCCAAAGTTAACCAGGAAGACCTCCGAACCGAACTGGATCTGTTGGAAGAGAAACGAGAGCTCGCCTAGATAAGAGAAGCCAAGTACAAGCAACAAGTAGCTCGGTACTACAACCAAAGAGTGAAGTACCAATAATTCCAAGCAGGCGACCTCGTACTTCGGAACAACGAGGTCAGTAAAGCGGAAAGGCTCGGCAAGCTTGAAGCCACATGGGAAGGACTGTACCGAGTTGAAGAAGTCCTCGGCAAAGGGTCGTACAAGCTCGCCCACTTATCCGGTAAGCCAATACCCCGTGCACGGCATATTACTCATTTAAAGAGATATGTCCAAGTTTATATAGTTCATTTAGGTCGTCATTTTAGGGTCTTGCATACATCTTGCATTTGCATACATCTTGCACATCTCTCTCTACTTCACTTATGCATATTATCTCGACAAATAAGGAATGTAAAGCCAAAACTTCGTCATATGATGAGGTAGAGCTATGTAAAGCCAAAACCTCGTCCTATGACGAGGTAGAGCTATTTAAAGCCAAAACCTCGTCCTATGATGAGGTAGAGCTATTTAAAGCCAAAACCTCATCATATGACGAGGTAGAGCTATTAAACCCTGACGAGGGTAACTTAATAAACTCCATATTTGGGGTAAATTCCAAACGCGCGTACCAACCTAACCTTGTTAAAAATAGAAGTACAAACTGCCTCTGCTTAAAAATAGAAGTACAAACTGCCTCTGCTTAAAACGAAGGCACCACCTTTGTTAAAAGTGAGGAAGAACTATTTTTGTTTAAAACAAGGAGGCACCACCTCGGTTAAAAATAAAGATACGGCCTTTGTTTAAAACGGAGAAGAGCCTAAACCTCGTCTGAAGACGAGGTCATGCTAATTAAGCCTAAACTTCGTCTTTGACGAAGTCGTGCTGTTCAACGCATTCCGACTTCGTCGAAATCTAATTTCCAAAGGGGTAATGTGAATTTTAATTCAACCTCGTCCTAACGAGGCAGTAAGCATTCCAACTTCGTCGAAATTTAATTTCCGAAGAGGCAATGCGAAATTAAGCTTCACCTCGTCCTAACGAGGCGGTACGCATTCCGACTTTGTCGAAATCTAATTTCTGAGGGAGAAATGCAAAATTAAGCTTCACCTCGTCCTAACGAGGCGGTACACATTCCGACTTCGTCGAAATCTAATTTCCGAAGGGGCAATGTGAATTTTAATTTGACCTCGTCCTAACGAAGCGGTAAGCATTCCGACTTCATCGAAATTTAATTTCCGAAGAGGCAATGCGAAATTAGGCTTCACCTCGTCCTAACGAGGCGGTATGCATTCCGACTTCGTCGAAATCTAGTTTCCAAAGGGGCAATGTGAATTTTAATTTGACCTCATCCTAACGAGGCGGTAAGCATTCCGACTTCGTCGAAATCTAATTTCCGAAGGGGCAATGTGAATTTTAATTCGACCTCGTTCAAACGAGGCGGTATGCATTCCGACTTCGTCAAAATTTAATTTCCGAAGAGGCAATGCGAATTTTGGTTTGACCTCGTTCAAACGAGGCGGTACGCATTCCGACTTCGTCAAAATTTAATTTCCGAAGGGGCAATGCGAAATTAAGCTTCACCTCGTCCTAACGAGGCGATACGCATTCCAACTTCATCGAAATTCAATTTCCGAGGGGGTAATGCAAAATTTTACCCACCTCGTCTTAACGAGGTGGCAAGCATTCCGACTTCGTCGAAATCTAATTTCCGAAGGGGCAATGCAAAATTCTTACCCACCTCATCTTAACGAGGGTGGCAAGCATTCTGACTTCTTCGAAATCTAATTTCCAAAGGGGCAATGCAAAATTCTTACCCGCCTTGTCTTAACGAGGTGACAAGCATTGCGACTTCGCCGAAATCCAATTTTCGAAGGGGCAATGCAAATTTTATACCCGCCTCATCTTAATGAGGTGGCAAGCATTCCGACTTCGTCGAAATCCAATTTTCGAAGGGGCAATGCAAATTTTATAACCACCTCGTCTTAACGAGGTGGCAAGCATTTCGACTTCGTCGAAATCCAATTTCCGAAGGGGCAATGCAAATTTTATACCCACCTCGTCTTAACGAGGTGGTAAGCATTCCGACTTCGTCAAAATCCGATTTCCGAAGGGGCTATGCAAAATTCTTACCCACCTCGTCTTAACGAGGTGGCAAGCATTCCGACTTCTTCGAAATCCAATTTCCGAAGGGGCAATGCAAAATTCTTACCCGCCTCGTCTTAACGGGGTGGCAAGCATTCCGACTTCGTCGAAATCCAATTTCCGAAGGGGCAATGCAATTTTTTTACCGACTTTATCTTAACGAGGCAGTATTATTTCTCCCTCGTCTTAACGAGGCGGTATTACTTCTCCCTCGTCTTAACAAGGCGGTATTCACTTTTTCCTCTAATCACTTTAACAACTCCTACTTCAACCTATTTACCCCGAATCACACCCTCACTTCTATATCTTTTTGGGGGGGGATGTGATAGGATATGACATAGCTACTAGGCCCAAGCCTCAAGCTCAATATAATTGGGCCCCGACAGTAAAGCTCGGCCCAACTAAAGCCCAATGCAGCTCGGCCCAGTCAGCTCCAACCTACTTCAAAGAGACTTCTACACCAAGGCAACTCCTACATCGACTACAATTCAAGCTCCAAGAGATATAGAAGCTCGGTGTTTATCCAATAAAGGAGGAGATCAAGCCAAAAGAGTCCAAATAGGAGAAGAATTCGTATTATAGTCGAACTCCATGTAACTATCTATAAATAGGGGCTTAGAATAGATTGAGGTAAAAAAACAATCTTGTAAAAGCTACACACGCATATAGCAATAAAGATCCATACTCTTTCCGCCCGTGGACGTAGATCTATTCCAATAGATCGAACCACGTAAATCCCTTCGTGTCCTTTTACTTTCGTGTTCATTAATTCATTGTCTACGTGCATTAATTACCTTACGAAAATAAGTCCGATCAATACCGCAAAGAGATTTCTCTTCGATCTCTCAATGAAGGCACCAATTGATATAAATCGAACTACTTCGAACGAGTTCAAACTCCAAAGAAAAGAGAAGAAGGAAGAAACAAAACCACAAGGGTTTCCAATTTGATAATTCTAGTTCATGATAAAATTCTCAATACATCATTTGCTCCATTTTAACTAAAGGAACAACCATAAAATACTTGAGTTTTGGCCTAATATAATTAATGGGCTTAACAAATATCCCAAATAACCAAACTAAACTAAGCTAGACCATTAAATAACATTAAATAATAAATAAGAGTACTTATAATTAAACTACTACTTTAAGCTAATTATAAGCCTCAAGGTTGTATCAGACTGATGCACGAACTGATCTCTCCAAGTTGTGGAATTCCACACCAAGATATGTCTGGGCAATTCGGATATTTATTTAATACTATTATTTCTCAAGTTCCGCTGCATCACTATCAATAAATTAGATTTGTTAATTTATAATTTTCGATTTTAAGCTGCTTTAATTAATAATTGATTTTAATGTGAATATCAATAAGTATTATTTTATTTGTTTGTATTATGTTTGTATGTGTGGCCTCAATGAAACAATTACATAAATATACCAAAAGAAAATTAATACAAAAAGTTCACAATAAGATCTAATTACAAACTTATGAAAATTATTTGTGAGTGCATATTTCATAATTAACATCAAATTAAGAGATAAAATGTTAGCCAATATTAGGCATTGTCATATACTCATTTTTAATCTCACAAAATAAACATAAAATTAGACCAGGTAAATTAATCAATCCGGCCTAATCACTAAAAATAAATCTCCCAAAGAGAAATACTGTACGTCTCATCCAATGTTTTATCACAAAATTTATTAATCCCGAGTTTTGTGAGAAGTGATAAATGATTTTTTAACGTATTTTACTCCATTCGTTCATAAAATTCCGTTTATAGAATATACTCCTTTAATTTTGTTTTGAGATGCCCATGAAAAATATGTATTTTTCTCATTTTTAGAATTGACCTCATAATTTCACCTTTAATCTATCATTTTATTTATGCAAAATAGAATTCATGGCACGCCACTTTCACACTCATAGCCAACCATCTTAATTCAAATTCAACATACTATTATATTTATTTAATAAAATATGAGACTTACACTTGCTGACTTTGCACTCATGAAAATTATTAAAACCTGTGCCATAAAACATAATGCTCGCTTGGTATCTATATGCTCATTGAATCAATGTTTTACTGCAAAATCATATCCATTGTTTTCTAAATTATCTTGGTTTGGAAGTTGAAGTTAATATATTATGAGTGTCTTAACCATTCCTTAAATTTATATCATAAATACTACCTTCGTTTTTTTATAAGTGTCTTCAATCATCAAATTACACATACCAAAAAAATATGTAAATTTACATTTTAATCTTATTTATTTTCTTTTTTTCTGGGCACCAACTCATGTACGGAGCATAACATTAATTATAGGGGTAAAGTGGTAAGAATTTAGCTATTTTATTGTTAAATTTCAAAATAGAAAACTTAAAACAAACAATAATAAAAGCCAAATAAGATACTTTTATAAAAACAGATATAAACAATTAACTCACTGCCCAATGCAATTCGAATGAGATCCTCTATTGCTAAATTATATTGCATATTCTATTACTTAAATATATTAATGACATGTGGCAAATCCTACAGGTTTAGAAATTTCAAAGGTTAGGGTATATATTTTCCTTATATAAATCTTAAATCCTAACATATCAATTATCCATAAATACAATAGAAGATATCACATATAAATGCAATAGAAGATCCGAACTGAATACAAGTATTCTCAAAATTCTACTAATTACACAACATGTCACTAAGAAATTATTCTACTCTATCCACAATTTTAGATTTCTATTTTATTTTTAATTAATAAATATATAATATTAATATGTCTCATATTTTATTAAATAAATATAATAGTATGTTGAATTTGAATTAAGATGGTTGGCTATGAGTGTGAAAGTGGCGTGCCATGAATTCTATTTTGCATAAATAAAATGATAGATTAAAGGTGAAATTATGAGGTCAATTCTAAAAATGAGAAAAATACATATTTTTCATGGGCATCTCAAAACAAAATTAAAGGAGTATATTCTATAAACGGAATTTTATGAACGAATGGAGTAAAATACGTTAAAAAATCATTTATCACTTCTCACAAAACTCGGGATTAATAAATTTTGTGATAAAACATTGGATGAGACGTACAGTATTTCTCTTTGGGAGATTTATTTTTAGTGATTAGGCCGGATTGATTAATTTACCTGGTCTAATTTTATGTTTATTTTGTGAGATTAAAAATAGAGAATATGACAATGCCTAATATTGGCTAACATTTTATCTCTTAATTTGATGTTAATTATGAAATATGCACTCACAAATAATTTTCATAAGTTTGTAATTAGATCTTATTGTGAACTTTTGTACTAATTTTCTTTTGGTATATTTATGTAATTGTTTCATTGAGGCCACACATACAAACATAATACAAACAAATAAAATAATACTTATTGATATTCACATTAAAATCAATTATTAATTAAAGCTGCTTAAAATCGGAAATTATAAATTTACAAATCTAATTTATTGATAGTGATGCAGCGGAACTTGAGAAATAATACGAATTCAACACTATAACAACTCATGATTCAAGAATATCAGTTATAAAGTAGGAATAATACGTAAAATAAACCAAAACTTTTGTTCTTCAAAATATAACCACCACCGCTCTCCAAATAACATCCTATAAATATTAAAATATCAAACCTAAAAGATTTATGCCAAATATCTCTAAACAAGGAAATTATAGTCCCAATATTAATAAAGACTAAATAATAAATATAACTATACATAAAAAAGAAAATTATATTATGGGCTTTAATCCGCGAATCGGGTCGAACTCCTCCAAAGACATAAATGCTATCTCATCTCCGTTAGATAGTTTCAAAACATAAATGCAAGTATGAATGCAACGTTCTTATTGACACATGTATATAAACATGTGGAAATCTTTTTCTAATTAAAAAAGAGAATGAATCTTTTTCTAATGAAATCATATAGTGTGCCAGAAAAATGTGGAAAACCACCAACTGTACATATATTGCAAAGTAGTAACTTCATAATAGAACCTCCCCAGATTCTTACTACATACTGTATCTTCTTTGTCAACAAGAAGAAATGAAAAACTTTTAGAAAGAAAATGCAAAGCTTCATAGAAATCCTCATCTAATCAAAATCTAAAAGCTCCTAATTATCTTCATCAGTAGATGCATGCTTATGTTGAGACTATCTTCAAGCAAGGGGATTAAGCAATTGGCCTATGAAGAGCACAAGTCCAGTAGTATCTTCTCTTATGACAAACATGAACGGATGGTCCGCCACAAACTCCAATCTTTTTCTGTATAAAGGATTTGAAGAAGTGCAACACCCCCATGCAGCAGTAACAGCAGCAGCTCTAGTGCCTTCCTCGTTCACCTCGACCAACGCCTTGTGGAATACTCCAGAAACTTCCAGAGGAAACAGAGAATCCACCATCTCCGTCAGCCCACCATCCTCAAAAGGAAGCACCAAACCAAGCCTCTTCAGAAGGCCAGATGCCTCGAAGTTAAAATCAAACTTGAACTTCGGAATAAGGAATTTATCAAGATCCTCTGCATAGTAGGGGAGGTGGGAGTCGATGAATCCGAATTCGGAGCAGAGTCTCTCTCTCAGAGAAGGTAAGCCATCTACTGCATCTGGAAGGTAGATACACATTGAAAATTTACGACTATCTTTGTCCTGCTCGTATGGAAGCCTCAACACTTTGAAGCCATCAAAAGAGCGGAAATACTGACTCTTGTAGTTGCTCATCATGGGTGCTCGAACAGAGCTTCCATTCAAGAGATAGAAGTTGTGCTCTTTTGTCAGGTATTCATCGAATTTTCGGGCCCATGCTCCTTTGAAATAGACTGCATTTGCCAAGATAAGCTGAGTAGTAGCATTAACTGCACCAGGTGGAAGTATATCTTTGATTAGGCCTTTTGTTTCTTTACTGCCCCATTCGTTCACTGCTTCTCTAACCTCTCCAGCCTATATATATATCCACAATCAGCATATTCATATAGTTTGTTAGCGCAATAGATTCTAACCAAAACTGACTGAGATAATTAAATAATACGCATATTAAGGTCTCGTGCATATGTACAGAAACGCAAACAAGTAATGCTTGAGAAAATCTTGGAAAAACAATATTATCAATTCAAGATATTCTTACAAAGGCCTGCAAATTTCAATGGGATTTTCCACGTTAATCTATTCAATGCTTTTATTCTTGTATAGTTTTGTCCCTAAACTATCGGATTTTTCATTTTAATCAACTGAAGAAGTTTAGACTACATTGGCTTTTAATTCTTGAATTCTTTTGTCCTAAGTTGAAGTAAGAAACGAGATCATCATCAACCATGTAAATACCAAAAACTACAACCTATGATAAAAGGAGCAACTCCCCCTAATCTCTGTAGTAGAGAGAAAATCTATTTCTACCAAGAAAAACAAATTCGCATAATTCACATCTCATATTAAGAAAATTTATACAGGATTCTCCATGTTAAAACTACCAACAATCTTAAACTATTTGTGATTTTATTTTCGTATATTTTTGCCCTAGTTTAAATCAACTACTAATTAAGAACATGATATTGATATATAACACGAGATTTTTCCCCAATAATATGCATACTGGATTATGGGAGAAAGGCAAAGGAAGAAACTGACCTTGTTCAGAAAATCAACGTGTTCGGAAACTGCTCCGTAAACTCTTCCGACCAGATCTCGAAAACTGGCCTTCAATTTCAGGCTCTGATCAACCCAAAGCCCGTTGGCGGTGGACAGAACGGGCCCTCCGACCGGGCTGCCGTCGGCGAGCACCGCACTCACAATCTGAGAGAAGAAAGCGGTGAGTTCATCTGGAGACGTCGACGTAACAAAACCTAAGATCTGATCCCGGGTCGGAGCGTTCGATCCGCGGCGACCATGCCCAGTAGCACGTGGATCGACAAGGGAGAGAAGATGAAGTTGGAGCCCTCGGCGTAGGCGGCGATGACGTGGCGGGCAAGTGAGAAGGAATTGTCGGTTTGGTTGGAGATTGATTGCCGGAGGTCCATCGCCATTGCCGTCGGCTGCTGCTGCGGATTTTTGAAGTTTAAGAGAGGAGAGAGTAGAGAGAGAGCAGAAGAAATCTGGGTTGCGTAGAATCTACTCTACTTCAAGGAGTCAAAGACTATATATAAAAATAGAAGGATTAAATTGTCAATTTCAATAATACAAGTGTATTAGATTTCGGAATTCACCTTTCATGAATTATCATTACAGTATTATACGGAGTACAATTTATTTAGTGGTATTGTGGTAAAATCCATAAAATTACCTACTTCATAAGAAATTTGCAAAAGTACCCACTTTTTGAAGTAATTGACTATTATAACTTTTATTGTGGACAAGAAACTTAGGGTGTTGTATTGATAGTGATGTTTCTTACACAATTTTTATACATTGTACATTTGTTTGGAGTGTTGTCCAATAATTTGAAAAATTAACGATTGAAAAATTAAGGTCCGCTACAGGAAATTAATTGTTCGATGATCGAAAAATGTAATCAACCGACTAGAACATTAAAACTGTAGAAATCATAAATTAAATATCAGTTATGATGTATACATAAATAAGAGTTGAAATTTCATTCACGATTACGAGGAAAAGAGACAATTCAAGAATGTAAAATACTTCCTCATGTTCAAGATTTCTGACCCCTTTCGTTTCGGCATGCATTTTCTATGCTTCTCGATATTGAATTTTAAAATGAATTTTTGAAGTAAAATTTTTTTTACGGGATAGTACGAGTGTAATACTATCTCGTAAAATAAAAAATATTTCAAAAATTTATTTTAAAACCCATTATCGAGAAACATGAAAAATGCATGCTGAAACGAAAGGGGTCAGAAATCCTGAACATGAGGTAGTAGCAAATTACGATTGAAATATATACCTCCTGGTTGAATTTGAAAAAAAAATTAAAAAAAAAATAACAGCTACACATTACAATCATCTTTTACATAAAGGGTATTTTAGGAACTTTCCTATAAAATTGGGTATTTTTGTAACTTTCTTATGAAAATGAGTATTTTACAACTCTCTTATAAAAAAAATGGGTATTTTTGCATATGCCCCATTTATTTATGTATATATACCGACAATGCCTTATAATTTACTTTTTACAGTACTTGAAATATTAAAGTATGTGTTTCAAAATATATATATTAAAGTCTGACCTTATAATATAGAGCATCAGGGCGATCGGCATAAGGTATTTAATTCTAACAACCTTTGTATTTATTTATTTTTAACTTTTTTTTAAATTAGAGCTATTTTCTTGTACCTTTTGGATATAATACAACTTGTTTTGAATTAATGTTTTTTGTTTTCTTGCTTGAGGTATAAAATTTTAGATAAATCGAAGTAAATGATGAAGGAGCTACCACGTAACACGTAAGCATATTGATCTTACAAATAGAATATACAACACATATATATATATATACAATAGATAAAATCTTAACTAATAAGTTATGTCCATAATAAATAAATATTTATAACAATTTTAACTTTTTCTCTCTCTCTTTTTTCCCCTTATTACCAATTTATGTGGGCTACAATTACATGTCTTAAAAGCCCATGTAGTGATTTCTTGTAGTAGGATTAATTAGTTATCGTGGCTATAAATAAAAGGTTCAATTCTCTTTTATCAAACCCTCTTAAGGTTTTGGTTTCTTCCCAAGCGGCAACATAGAAGCCTTCTCTTCGATTCGTTCAAAAACAAGGCGTTTCAGTTACGCTACAAATTTGTTGAATTGTTGGTGACTTCAACATGGAGATTGGCGCAACAATCGAAATCCCATTACCAGAAGCCATGATTCAACACATACAATCTTACATGAGCGGAAAAGAAGCTGCTCGATCGGCTATTATTTCAAGATCATGGTATAACGCTTGGTTAACTCGTCCAACACTCGATTTCGACAATCTTTACCTAAAACAGTGGGACTTGTTTGTGAAATTTGCGGAGAAGACAATGCAAAGATACCAAGACTTGTGTCTCAAGATTCAGAGCTTCTTCAGGCTGCGTGTTTGCTGCAACGATTGCGGAACCGAAGCTACCTCCCGTAAGTTGATCGCCGGCGCCATGGAAGCCTGAGCCATCGACCTCAAACTTGTGTTTCCCAACGACGAAGACGACATACCACCATACACACTGCCGCAAGAGGTGGTTGGATCCAAAAGCCTAATCAAATTATGTGTCCGTAATTGCAAAATAGATGGCAAGTACGTAGTAAGTTGTTCAAGGCTTAAATCCCTCTCTTTAATTAATGTTAGAACATTATTTAACGTTAGAACCGGAGACAGTGACACCTGGATTAAGGATATCATGATTTCGTGTTGCGACTCTCTCGAGGAACTCTCGTTGTCTTGCTTTAAGGGCTTGACGTTGAGGCGGGTGGATATGAACGAGCTTCCCAAACTCAGGCGTCTGTTTCTGGGTTCTGTGAATGTCGAATGCTTCTTTTTCTCCGACTTCGCCTCTAGATTTCCTTGCTTGAAAGATCTCACCATTCTTGACTG